>SKCR01045646.1:0-51165 GCA_019454045.1 Zanthoxylum bungeanum | reverse complement strand
AATATATTTTATATTTTATATTTTTTTATAAAAAAATTTGGGCTAAAAAAAGCCGGAGCCCGGAAGACATCCGGCACCCTTATAATGTCATCCATATCTAACAAAATCTTTTATAGATATTTTGTTTGTGGATATTTTGGTAATTTTACCTTATTTGGGTGAAAGTAGTCAAATCAAACTTACTTTAAAGACCACGTCGATTACAGTAGCCAAAGGCAAGAAAGAGATGCTTCAAATAATGGTAGGTAAGGCCCTTGGATTTGGATTCTTATTATTGTTGTTTATAGGTTGAAGAAACTTTTCATGTCTATATGACGAAGTGATATATTATGTGCCGGATATATATGCCTTCTCTCTCATAATAGGTGGGTCCCACAGTCGGCATATAATATAATTTTCGCTCCATGACATAGAAATAAGATTCATATTATTTTTTCAATTTATTTTTTTTAATACATTACAAATTATTTTTTTAAAGCTATGGGTTCCATAACTTTATTTTTTTTAAAAGCTGATGGGGTCTATAACTTTATTTTTTTTAATACATTTACAACGGTCAGAGCTTCTGGGTAGAAGATTGGGCTCTGCTACGTAGATCCACTATATTAGGACACTATATATATAATTATAGTATATTCAAAAAAATCTACGTTTATTAAGAGCCGAATTAAAATTCCATATTGAAAATATTTATTCTCATTCAAATAATTAGGGATAAATTTACTCCCAAATAATTAAATTTTAGCCTGTAGGGATTCTAGGGCCATGATCCATAACATTATTGAGTGGTGTGATCAGCCAGATTCCCCGTTTAAATTATTTAAATGAACAATAATAATAAGATCCCTTATTGTTAAACTAAAAAAAAAAATAGATACTATTTATTTTAAAAGAGGCAAACTAAAATTATCTTATTGACAATTCAAATTCTTCATTTATATGACATATTTAATAAATTTTGTGTTATCATTATTCATCTATTAAGGTTGAATAAATTGAATTGATAGTGATTATTGAAAAAGTCGAGAATTGGAAATTAAATTTGCTATTAATTCGAGGAGGGAATTTTATCATTCCTCTAAAAATGATATACCAGAACTCTTTCTCGTCTTGCCGGACAGTAACTCATAAGAACTAAAGTTGCTCGTTCTGTGCAGACTTAAATTGGATCAAAAGAGTGAACAAATGCAAGAGTAATATGTTTAATCAAAATTATTCAAAAGCAAGTCAAAAGTTTTAATTTACACTATTCTTTGTCAATACGGCTATTGTTGATTAATTTATTGACACGTCATAAGATTTTTGTACGATCATTGTTATTTTGTCAGAAATTAATGTTTGAATTGGTTTTTAAATATGTAAAATAAAAAATGATATTATTTTAATTTTATCTATTCGGGAATCAATTCAGATATTAATTTCGGGCTTATTAGCTTTTTATTTTTCCATGCAGAAAGAAAAATGAAAGGGAAAAGAAAAAAATCAACGGTAAGAAATTTATTAGCTGGTGAGTTCCATGAGATGTTAAAGCTTAGAATCTACAACAGAGATACACCCAAAAAAAAAGTGACATTTTTCTTCAACTACAAATTTTGACTATTTATTACTTATACATTTATTCTCGATATAGAGGTGTATCTAACCCGAAAGACTAGTCTACTAGATGGCGGGACTATCTTATATTTATAATTCAAATAGTTCTCTTTTACTAACTAATGTGGGACATAACATACTCAACACTTCCTATTCGAACGAAACCTTTGTCGGGCACTCAATGCTTTCGTTCCACACACTTGAGTTGTTCCAACTGTTGGGATTTATGTCATAAAACTTCATGTATTGTAAACGGAATTGATTATTGTAATAATAATAAATGCATTATTCATTTTATCAAAGTTGTTTCATTTATATTGCATATTGTTTAATTGTCTTGTTTACCTTGATTACAATTATACATTCAAACTTAGTGTATGTTTGATGCACAAGAGGATTTAAGTCTGAAGTTATTAATCTAAATAGTCCATAGAGAGCAAACAAAGAGGGTATTTTGTTTGTGGTTTATCTATTGCTGCGGTCAATTCTATACTTATATGACGACCTTGATCCGGGATCGTTCATGTAGCGACATGGAAATGGAGGCACATTGTATGATGAGTTCATATAGGACTGGACTCAGATAAATACAGATTTTTTTTAATATCCGTTAACTGTAGAAATTCATTTTATCTAATAGATGATCATATATGAATTCGATCTTAATCCTGAGTGTACTACGAACTCCTACATGACAGACTATGTCATTTGATTTACTATGGTGAGGTTGGCGTTACATTCTCGGCTAATAACTACATATTTTAGGGATATGGTTTAGTGTGTAGCTGTAAACGTTTTACATAGATATGAAATTAACTCATTTTTACGATAAACAGAAGAATGTATTTTTTAAGAATTGATTCAGGACTTGGACAATTTGAGCGCTTAACTTTTCTATTACGAATATAAAGTTTTATATTCATAATTGTTATGAATTAATTGTTCATTATAGAATCAATGATGATTAAAAGATAAAATATTTAGAGGGGTTTAACGGACTTTTGACCTGGCTCTATTTATGAGATATTCATGAAAGGCTATATCCATATGTAATGAATGTAATAAGGGGTGTTCACGGGTCGGGTCGGGTTTTTCATAATATTTTTATGACCCGATAGGGTCGGGTCATTCGGGTCTTTCGACCCGAAACCCGAAATTTGAGAAGGTGACCCGCGCGGGTCGGATCGGATCAAAAAACTGCGGATCGGGTCGGGTCGACATAATATGCCGTGAATATAATATATATATATATATATTTTGATATAATTTTGACAGGGTGATTGTGTAGTTGAAATGGTTAAATGTTGGATTAATTTGTAAGTGGTTTTAGGTTCGAATCTCAGCAATAACAAATATATATATATATAATTTATATCGGGTCGGGTTAGACCCTCTTTTTCTGACCCGAACCCGTGACCCGATCCAAAATTTCGGATCGGGTTTAAATTGACTCGAAATTAATTTTGAAAATTCATAAACCCGACCGGGTCGGGTCGGGTCACGGGTCGACCCGACCTTCTGAACATCCTTAACTATATCAATGTACACCGAAGTTGTTCGGTTTATTTTATCCATCTACGGTAAAGAGAGTTCAACTTCAAGTTTTTAGTGGAATAACGCGGAGTTTAATTAATATTTCAGAATTATTGGAGCTCGGAACCGTAAGTCCATTGGGTCCCCGTGCTAGCTCGATTAACTGTAGCAAACCTAATATAATTAGATTGTCTAATAATATGCTCACATTATATTTATATATTATTAATGAGATTAATAATATTTATTGTCACAAATTAAAATTATGTTAAATGAGTTTAACTTAATGTTTTCTAGAATTCTTTGATTATGAGATAATCAAGTCTTAATTATGAGATAATCAAGTTAGTAATAATTATGAGATAATTACTACAACATAATTAAAGGTAATTTAATTATTATTGAGATAGTGATTTTTATTTACCATTAGAGATAAATCCATATGGCTTATCATGTCATCCAAGTAATTATGTCTATTAGGTGGCATGTATACACCTAATATATTTGTCATTAGCTAATGCATTTTATGCATTGGTATGGCCTCCACATTTATGTGTTTACTATTGAAAGAAAACATTAGATGCTTAATGACAAAGCCCTTATCTTTAACTTTTTTATTTTTTATTTTTTCTTTGAAAATGATTTTAATAATTATATATAACACACTTCCAGATGTTTCATCAATTTCGGTCATGAAATCTTCCGAATTCGAAATTATTTTGTTATTCAAAGTTGTATATCTTTGAGTCTTCTTTAATCTGAAACTTGAATCACCTCAATCTAATATCGAAGTAAAAAGTTATGGCCAAAATACGACAATTACACAAAGTTGGAATTTCCGAAATTGTACTTCGCCATTTCAAGTTTCCTATCTCCAAATCAAAATATCAAGTCCCGTTTTTGCCCTTATTTGTTCCACATTTCCTCCTAAATGATTCTATTGAGTTCAAATTTTATTTATCTGTAAAATAAACTAAAACACATCAAAACGTTCATCAAACCCGAGAAACTATACAAATTATTAAATAAAAGAGGCGGTAAATATTGATATATTTTCTGCTCATCAGGGCTCTCTAAGTTTAGAGACGTTCGTCATATAAGCCTAGCTAATATGTACGTAATTCGGCCACCTCCGAATTCACGAAGAACACAACGACCTTTCTGAACTATAAAAGTCGAGGTCATCACATATGTTTAACAATTCTTCCATCGTAGGCTATCCGAGTTATGCTTAGGAAATATAGAATATACCGTCAAGTTTTCGATATGCACATCTCATGTCGACATGTCAACGATTCTTTATAACTAATGCCATCCACCCTAGGTGATCAACTTTGGCCAAAGATTTAAGAATCGTGACTTTACTAACATGGATACCTAAACCCCTTATGATACATATACGGTCCGAAAGATTCTATTTTGCTTCGCACTTGATTACTAAGTGCATCGGTCCACACCCAACAAACATCTAGAGGCCAGACCATGAAAGATTTCTGATATACATGGCATCTAAGTGTGGAAGATCTCACACAAAATCAATGTTATCTTATAGTTAAAGGATTACATATGCTTCTCGACTCGAGGAGATTCCTATTGGCAGTGGTGTGTACATCCAAATATTAGGAATCACCTGTGAGTCATTCAGTATTCGCTCCAATGAATATCCACATGTATATATGAGTTTCCAAAACTCATGATACATTGCGTTAATCATTGAAACTCCAATTCCAATATAAGACATGTGCTAGTCTTCTAGGTTATAGGAATTCGACCGTATTCCAAAACCGACGACTATGAATATTTACTTCAAGAATAGTTTACTCATAGTGTTAAAACTACTCTAAAGTCGATGTCATTCTTAGCATATCGATAATTTAATACCCATAATGACAATACCATTATAAGGTATGAAATGAAAAATGTAGTTATTTTATTAATAAATAATAAAATATACAAATCGGATTGACACTCCAAGCACCAAATCCATCAAACTCCCACTTTCTTAGTGCCAATATGGATGGTACCGTAGTCCCATATCCTCCAAATATTTATCGAATAACTTAGGAGGTAAGGCTTTGGTAAGCGGGTCTGCTATGTTTTTTTGTCCTTGAACCTTTAAGACCACTATGTCTTTTCGTTCAATAATCTCTCTAATTACGCAGTATTTCCTTTCCACGTGTTTAGACTTGGAATATGCCCTCATCTCCTTAGCCTGCGCGATGGCTCTGTTACTATCACAGCACAATGGGATCGAATCCAAAATACTAGGCATAACGCCAAGTTCTGTGATAAAATTTCTAATCCAAACAGCTTCTTTTGCAGCTTTTGAAGCCTCTATAAATTCCACCTCTGTGGTGGAATCAGCTGTTGAGCCGTGCTTTAAACAATGCCAACTAATCACACCACCGTTAAGGGTAAATATATATTCTGATGTAGATTTTCTATCATCAGGATCTCCCTGGAAGTCAGAGTCTGTATAACCCTTAACTTGTAGCTCATTTTCTCCATATATCATAAACTTATCCCTAGTACCCTTAAGATATGTTTCACGACTGTCCAATGATCATTACCTGGATCAGATTGATATCGACTAGACCCGGCCACGGTTCTGGTTCGGAACCGGAACCGAACCGGTTGGAACCGGAAGGTTCCGGTTCCGATTCCGGAACCGTGGCTGACCGGTTCGGTTGGGGTTCGACCATAATCCGAACCGGTCGGAACCGGTGGAACCTTTACGGTTCCACCGGTTCTACGGTTCCGGTCGGAACCGTATGGTTCCAATAGGAACCCTACGTCCCCAACGACCAGGAAGCCAAAAAAAAACTATTTTTTTAAAAAATAATAATAAAATAAAATATAAATTACTAATATATCACTAATAACGGTAATAAAACAGTTATATTTATGGGCATTTTTGGTATCAAAAAAATTCTAAAACTATATAAATAGGATTCATTTTTCATTATTTCAATACACCAAATTCTCAACTCTCTCATTTCCTACAATTCTCTTATTCTCAATCTCAATTCATACATTTCTCTTATTCTCAATCTCAATTCAATTAGTTATTATAATTCGCAATTAGTCAATTTTCTTATTTTTCTTCTTCATTTCTCAAACGAAAAATGGCAAGCTCATCTGAGAACATAATGTCAAATATGCCAACCCAAGAGAGCGGCCCTAGTGTCGGTGCACAATCACAGAGAAGAGAAGTTAAGGCTCGTTCCTTGGATGTTTTCAAAATTCATTTTCATTTGGAACACCTAGAAGATAATACACAACGAGTAATTTGCAACTATTGTGGGGTTACCTACAAATTTTCTGGTGGATATGGCAATATGATCAAGTACCTGGAAAAACATCATCCGATTGAACTTGGAATTGATACGACACAAACTCAAATGGCCAGGTACGCATCATCTAGTAGAGGTACGAGTGCTGTAGATTTATTTAAATATTCTGATGCAAAAAATAGAGAAGAATTTGAGAAATTAACTTGTATGGCACATCTTTTTCTTTAAGCTTTGTGAAAAACTTCATTTTACTAATTACGTGTATAATGCTTTAAATCCTTCTGCATATAGAATGACTCGAAACACAACAAAACGTCATATTTTAAATTATATAAAGATGGTAGAATTATTTTAAATGAAATATTTAAAGAGATGAAAGTTCGTAGTTCTATATGTTCTGATATTTGGAGTGACCATTGGCAAACACACTCATACATGAGTGTGACTTGTCATTGGATTGATGCATCATTTACCATGCAAAAATGACTTATTGCATTTAGTGTTTTTGATGACCAATATACTATACAAAGTATTTTTAGAATGATGAAGGTAATTTTTGATGAATATGGTTTAGTAGATAAAATTTTAACAATTGGATTTGATAATGCATCTACAAATACTGCATCCATCAATGAATTAAAATCCTTATGTCAACCAAATTTAGGGGGTTGACCAGCGTAAACACACACGTATAACGCAAGCGCACGTATCGTTCAAGTAGTATAAAAATATCGATCCCACGAGGACTTAATTCCTACTGTTGTTAATAATTGTTGATACTATTTATTTACAAATATCTAATTGAGAGAGAAGGGAATTGATTGATTGAATGATTTGATTTGTAGATTTGCTAAATAAATAAATAAATAAAAAGACAAAAGAAAATACTAAGGAAAATAAAAGACTCAAAGATCTAGGGTTGTGAATCTTTCTAATATCTTTAAAAAGATGAAGTGATTATTTTATGTTTGTGTAATAAATCAGTTTACTAACCTGGAACCCAAATTTATGTGAAAGCATCTGTCGATGGTCAGACACAAATACCCAGTTTAATCCAATTGAATCATATGTCTATGTCAATTAAATTACCCTGATTCATTAAGTTTAAGTTCCAATTATGGCTACCCCCGCCTGACAGGTATATGTCTATCCTGTAAGGAAATCTATTAAAGGGTTATCTATCCTCAAAGAAAATCGTGGGTTATTAAGTCAAATGTTGAAACCTAAAATCCCTATGTCTAGTTCATTTTAGATTTACCACATCAATCTTATTGGTGATCAAACAACAAGAAGCATTTAAGACTTAATAAGTAAATCTTTAAATTACTCAAATTATAAAATAACCTCTTATAAACCGGTGATATTAGATTTCATCACAACCTAGAAAACTAACTTAGTTATAGCACATAGTTATGACAAGTAAGAAAAAGACATAAAAATTACTAAAAGTAAATGCAGAAAAATAAATAAAATGCTAAGGTAAAAGGAATTAACTTCTACTATTTACTATTTAGATATCTCCCAATAATATAATATATAATCTTGTGATATTTTAAACCAACCGTCCGGAATGGCGGTATCCTGATTAAGTCAAATTCAAATATACCAGCCATAAGGCGAAATAGAAATATAAATTTAAACCAACCGTCCAGAATGGCGGTATCCTCATTAAGTCAAATTACAATAAACCAGCCATAAGGCGGACAGAAATATAAACTTAAACCAACCGTCCAGTATGGCGGTATCCTCATTAAGTCAGGTTAACCAGATTAATTGAATAACCAACCGTCCGGAATGGCGGTATCCTTTATTAATTCAGATTTTAAATAGTTTATATATTATATTTTAAGGGAAATTAATCTAAATAGCAAAAGTAAAAGAATTACCTTATTACCTCAGCATGGAGAAGTTACCCCCTCATGGATGAATAGAATTACTACTATAAACGTAAATAAAACTGAATAAAAGAAATTAAAGAAGAGAACTCTCAATTTATTTATAAGGATTTCAGAGAATAAGGTATCTTGAAACTAAGAAATTCAAAATCTATTTATAGGAAAAAAAATCCAATTTTTTATTATTATTTTTCTGATTTTTATTATTTTATTATTTTATTATTATTATTTTTTTTTGGATCGCTGAATTTTCGACACGTGGCATGGTGGCTAAAAAAATGGCTCGTTGAATTTTTGACACGTGGCATGCGGTGCACGTTAGCAGATTGCTTGTGATGATGACATGTGGCATGGTGCACGTTAGCAAAGTCAAACTTGGCAACTTTGACTTGTTGACCTGGAGCATTTTAGCAGTCTCCGGAGCATGTTAGAGGTCGGGACGCCAAAAATTACCAAAATACCCTTTGTGTCGGGACGCCCAAAATACCCTTTTTGCCAAATTTCATCAAATTTCACAGTTTTGCTCCAAATCACCTCCACAATGTCCTGAAACTTTATTTATCTACAAAATAACACAAAACACATCAAAATATTCACAAAACTCAAGAAAATATACAAAATATTAAGTTAAATGAGTGGGAAATAGTGATAGTTTTACCACTCATCAGGGGTCGATTTTTCCATATTCGTTGTACATGTCATGTCCTTAACTTATGTGTTCAAGACGGTATAAAATTATTATCACCTTTCCTTGATCCTATTAAAATGGCATTTAATTGTATTTGGTCATATTCTCAAGTTAGAAGAGAATGGATGAAGTTTTGTAAAATAAATGGTATTAAACTGATTAAATTTTCAAGAGATATTCCAACACGTTGGAATTCAACTTATTTTCTTTTATGTCAAGCATTTCAATACAAAGATGCATTATGTAGTTTTTTTTCTCAACATGTTCAAAATGTCACACTTTATCCTAGTCAATGGGATATTTGTGAAAATATTTTAGATATTTTAAAAGTTTTTAATGAAGCTACTTTAACTTTTAGCGGTGTTTATTATCCAACAACACATTTATTTCTTTTTGAAAGTTTGAATATTGTTGGTGCTCTCGATGAACATGCTGAAAGTAGCGATCCTAATGATATTGTTTTGCTAGAAGCCATTACTATTATGAAGTTAAAATGGTTGAATTATTTTAGAGACATTCATTTACTTTATTTTATTGCTGCTATTTTTTATCCTAGATTTAAATTAGAAGGTTTGAATGGTGCTTTACAAGCTTACTATGGTTATTTAGGAATATTAGATGAAATTGATATTACAAGAATAATGACGAAATTAAGAAATGATTTGATTGAGTTATTTAATGATTATATTGTAAGATATAACTTAGGAACATTAGGTGAATCTAGTAGTAGCGAATCGGTAATTCAAACAAGACTTAGCGTAGGGGATCATTGGTTATTCCAACGAAATAAAAAAGCTAGGGATACAACAACTAATAACCCCAAATTAGATAATTATTTATCTACAAATTTCGAGTTTCCTACTGAAAGTTTAGTTAGTAAAAATTTTAAAATCTTTGACTGGTGGAACCGACATCAAAATATATATCCTGATTTATCAATTATTGCTAAAGAGATATTGGCAACACATATTTCCACCGTTGCGGTTGAGCAAGCCTTCAGCATTGGAGGTAATATATTGGAAGCTAGACGATCTTCATTACATCCAAGCACTCTATAAGCAACAGCTTGTGTGGATGATTGGACTCGAGCTGATCTGAGACAACAAGAAGATGCCCCGATGATTTTGAAGATTTGTTCGATAATGCATATGCAACAACAATTGCAAACGGAACCGAAGTTGAAGGATCAACTGATAATGATGATTGATAATTGTAAAATTATAAATTTACAAATGGGAAATGTTTTAAAATTGTAATGGAACTACGTGAGCTTTGATTCCTCTCACCCCTGGAGGATACGTATGCAACTTAAATTTTTAAAAATTTAAGCTCAAGCTCTTCAATGTAATAATTTTATTTATTTATAAAATTAATCTAATTTATTTTTGATTTTTTTTAAAAAAAAAAGGTTCGGAACCGAACCGGAAGTTCGGTTCCGATTTGGATCAAAGTTCTGGTTTCACTTAAGTGTGGAACCGGAACCGAATCGGAATTAACCGGTTCCGAACCAGAACCGAACCGCTGACCGGGTCTAATATCGGCTGGTCCCACTGACGTCGAAACTGATGTCAGGTCTAGTACATAACATAGCATATATTATGCTTCCAAAACAAGAAGCATATGGCAAGTTATACATCCTAACTCTCTCTTCCTCAATTTGAGGTGTCATTTTATTCGAGAGATGTATGTCGTATCGAAAAGGTACATTTTCTGCCTTGGAGTTGATAAAACTATTACTTTCTAATATTTTGTCTATGTACGTTGATTGTGACAACCCTATAAACTTCTTAACTATATCTCGGTAGAGCCTTATACCTAGTTTATAAGAAGCTTCACCCATATCTTTCATGGAGAAGTTCTTGCAAAGGTATGCTTTCACACTTTGCATCGTCCCTATATCATTTCCTATGATAAAGATGTCATTTACATACAATACTAGGAAAACTATCATGCTCCCACTAAATTTCTTATAAACACATGGTTCTTCATCATTTTTTATGAATCCAGATAATCTAATTATCTCATCAAAATGACGATTCCAGTTTCGGGATGCCTGTTTAAGTCCATAAATAGACTTTTGGAGCTTACAAACCAAGTTTGAAGTCTCACTAGATACGAAATCCACTGGTTGTTCCATATAGATATCCTCTTCAAGGAATTTATTTAGGAAAGCGGTTTCACATCCATCTGCCATATCTCATAGTCGTGATATGCAACAATGGCTAAAAGAATCCTAATGGATTTTAGCATGGCTATTTTTGAAAAAGTTTCTTTATAGTCAATCCCAGGACGTTGAATGTAACCTTTCGCTACCAGTTGGGCCTTAAAGGTTTCCAACTTTCCATCGGGCCCTCGCTTCCTTTTTAAACCCATTTATAGCCAATAGGTTTAACTCCTTTAGGAAGTTCAACTAAGTCCCAGACTTGATTGGCATGCATTGAATCCATTTTGGATTTCATGGATTCCTGGTATTTTACCGAATCGATATCCAATATCGCTTCTTTATACGTAATCGAATCTATTTCCCCCAAGAGGAAAACATCAAGGCTCACATCAGATGTTAAAAACAGACTCTCATGAGGCTTTGATATTCAATTCGACTTACGTGGAACCTGTGTTATAGATTTTTCATCTAGTTGGATCTCATGTTCCGTCTCAGGTTCTTTAATGTTAGGATCAAACTTATCAAGTTTAATCTCTCTACAATTCCCACTTTCTCTCAAAAATTACTTTTCAAGAAAAGTTGCAAAGCGGACAACAAATACATTTTGTTCCTCGGAATCGTAGAATTGATTTCCTATGGAATTATCAAGATATCCAACGAACCTATATTTATACCCTCTAGGTGCTAGTTTATCCCGCTGCATAATTCTGACGTATGCAGGACAACCCCAAATATTTAAATGTCTAAGACTTTGATTTCTATCGATCCATATTTTATAGGGGGTCATAGAAATAATTTTCGATAGAACCCTATTAAGTATGTAGGCAGCAGTTAGTAAAGCGTAATCCCAAAAGTAATAAGGAAGATCTGTATAACTCATCATTGTTCGCACCATATCCAATAAAGTATGATTTCTACGCTCAGACACTTTATTGTGTTGAGGTGTTCCTGGTGGGCTATATTGGGCGAGAATTCTATTCTCCCTAAAATAATTTCTGAATTCTTCACTCATGTATTCACCGCCTCGATCTGAGCTAAGGAATTTGATGAATTTACTGGTTTGTTTTTCTACTTTATTTCAGAATTTTTGAACTTGTCAAATGTTTCCAACTTATGTTTCATCATATAGACATATCCATATCTAGACTTGTCATCTGTGAAAGTTACAAAGTATGTTGAACCATCATAAGCGGCATGATTTAATAGACCACACACATCACTATGTATTAGCTAAAGTAACTCTCCAGCACGGTGTCCAACACCTTGAAATTGAGCCTTTGTCATATTTCCTTAGATATATGACTCACAAATCGGAAAAGATCTAAGGTAAGATTTTCAATCAAATCATCCTTTACCAATTTGGATAGACGTCTAACACCTATGTGGCCCAATCTCATATGCCATAATTCAGTATTATTTAGTTCAAACTTCTTACTTGTATTTTTTCTGAATATTAAAGATATCTCTACTTGTTTCCAAAACATAGTGACCGTTTGATAAAGAACATTCAAATTTCAATAAATTTTCTTTATCATACAAATATAAAGTCTCATCCTTAATGTTTATTTTATATCCCTCTTTATCTAATATTGGCAGTGATATTATTTGTTTGATAAATGAGGGAACATAATACAGTCATGTAAAACTAATTTACATTCATTTGGGAGATCTAAAACAACAGTTCATATGACTTTGACATCCAATGTCTCGCCATTGCCAACTCTAAACTGGATCTCCCTTTTATTTAGCCTTCTTTTAACCCTCATTTCCTGCAAGGAATTGCAAATATGAGTAGGACAACCAATGTCTAACACCCATCCACTATTTGCATCTAAGGCTAATGAGATGTCAATAATTGGAAAAATACAACGCGTACATGAGGGTCCTGATTTTCTTTTAAGCTCCAAACAGTCATTCTTCCAGTGTCCAGACTTATTGTATTGTAGACATTGGTCACGAGCTACTATCGGTTTTGCGCCTTTGCGCTTCTTGGAGTTTTTCTTTGATATATTACTCTTCCCCATCTTTATTTTCTTTGACTTCCTAGAAGTCTTTGAAGAGCCAGCTCCACCATGGAGATATAGTGTGCGATTGCCTTTCTTCAAATCTTGCTCCGCCATGCGTAGCATGTTATGAAGTTCTTCGTATGTGGCTTGCATCGAATGTATATGGAAATTGAATATAAAGCCAACATAAGAACCAAACAAATAAGACATAATCAAATTACGGCCCAGCTGTTAGGGTTGGTGCTCTGAGTGCCAATCCGGATCGTATTTATGTCCGATTCATGAATACGAACAATTATATTTTCCATAATATTACTAATTTAACAGTAGCACCCTTGTCTTTTATATGCTTATTCGATCTAATTGCAATTATATTTTTGATTACGATTAGATAGAAACTAAATCTGGTTTAGTGATACGTGTATATTAGACAAAGACCCTAGGATTTACAGTATAGTGCGCAATTACAACGTAGTTTGTAATGGATATTGGGAAACACACTATTAGTTGTATGTCCTTAAATAAAGTTCATGGTCAATATTTGCTAACACGGGTCGGTTAGTAAAATCCGATGAGACTGGTACATGTTGTATATCGTGACTTGGTCCGATGGTTTAACCCAATGAACCATGTGTCTCGGGTGATTCATATAGATATGTAGGTGTTTATTTGATAAGACATTGAACGACTCACTGAAAATTTCCTAATACATGGTACACCAACATCAATAGGAACCTTCCCGAGTTGAGCGAGCATAGTGGTCCTTCGACTTGAGATACCACAGTGGGATATATGAGTTATCTGCCACACTTTGATGGCAGTCACGTCAACGATCTATTCATGATTAGACCTCCGCTTGTTCGTTGGGTGTGGACTGATGCTCATGTTATCAAGTGTGTATCAAGATAGGATCCATCAGTCCTGTGTACAGAGCATACACATCCAGCACGTGTTTAAGATCTAGTAAATCCATGGCCGTTGTATAACTTCGGAAATAAATTCAGAGTGTTATTTAGAGATCATAAATTGAAAGTTGACTGTATTATACCGAATGAATTTGACGTTGTTATCTATATCCCAGGTATAATACGGATAGCCTGTGACGAAGGGATTATACGTATGCAGTGACCTCGACTTGCATAGTTTAACAAGATTATCTGTGGTCGTTATAATCCAATAGTGGGTGGATTATGGACACGGAATTGGATTTCGTGATGGATAAAGCTAAACTTATAGAGTCCCACAATATTAAGTGTACTCGTTGAGCACTTGGGCAACTCGATATGAATAATATGGATTATTCTTAATACTTCACCGGGTTAAATGAGTTAATTCGAATCGTTTAATCGGTTAAACGATAACACATGATTTAGGAGATTTTTGTTCGATAATAATTATTGTGTATTTGTATTTGATATATAATACGATTAGATACACATTAATTATTCGTTAAATGAGATTTTGACACATGCCATAAATATATGTATTTGTCCAATTATTATTTGGACAAATGTCATGTATTTATTAAGCAAAATGTGTATCCATTTGATTGGTTATAAAAAAAAGCTTAATAATTATATTTAATTTGATTAAATTTTAAAAGACCAAAATGCCCCCTTGATTAGTCAAAGTCGGTTTTGATGGCTTTAAAGGAAATTTTTTTCTTCTTCTTCCTTAATTCCATTACCGTCGAATACAAAGAAAAACTAAACACTAAAATTGGTTTGATGAAACAATAAAGAAAAAGGAAGAAAAATCAAGAAAAACTTGAAGGAATTATGGAATTAAAGGTAATTCAATATCTCTTTAAGCTTGAAAGTATTTTCTTATTTTTTTGATGACTTAGTATGATTCTAGGGTTTCCTTTTTCCTTAAAATTTGGGGCTTTGTGTTTTGGTAGATGGATTGGAAGTGTTTGAAGCATGTGTGAAGTGAATTGGAAGTAATTATTGTAATTATATTCCAATTTGTTCAAATTGTTGTTTGACAACCTTGTTGCCATTCTAGATTGTGATATCCACTCTTATTATGCCTAGAATTATTCTAGAGTCATTCATATGTGGTGACTTTGAATTGGAGTAAGATTAATTTGATTAATTTTGTGATAAAATTGGATTTAAGGCATGTTTTGTGGACTGTTTTTCTTTACTGCTTAGACCTGGAAAATTATTCTATTTTGGTGATAAAAATATGGTCTTTTGAATGTAATGGATGTTATTTGGGAGTTGGAACAATTTTCGGAAAGTGTTTTCGAGTTGAAATAAGCGAAAACGGCCCAAAATGGCTTTACTGGGTGGATTTTGAGCCAACCAGGCGACAACTGTCCAAACAGTGAATCCGTCACTGTTCAGGCAGCTCATGAACTGCCCTGACACTATTAGGGCTGACCTGGGTAATCCCTATAAGCTTCGGGTTGTCGGTTCAGTTAAATATGCATTTTAGGCCATTTTACGGAAAAACAGTTTTCATAAAAGTTTGGCGAATTTTCAACCTTATTTATATTAATATTTGATATTGATAATTAGGTTTAGGTGAAATATGAATAAATTATTCATATTAGATATTGAATAATTAATTTGGTATTTTGAAAAAAAATTTAAAATACAATTTCACCCAAACCGCGCTTCCGCTGCGCCCATCGCCCAAAACCCTAACACCAGCCATTCATCAAACACAATGCCCTGTCATTCCAGATATAAAATCGGGTCTATCATGTTCAAAATATGAGTGCTGACAGCTCCTCCCTACTCGAGTTCAGCACAGAATAATTCCTTAGACCTTCGATAGAGTTCCATCTTTTGATTTGCCTCGAACAACTCATTGAGTGTTCGCATGATGCTCCAAGCATCTGATACTTCAATGTACTGTCTCAGCAAATCTAGAACCATCGATTCCAAGATGTAGGATTTCACATTCAGGTTATCATCATTCCATATGTCAAAAGTTTCTTGCTCTTCTGGAGTGGAGTCGAGATCGATATCAACAAGCAGTGGATTGATAGTGACATAAGTCAACTTTTCATACTTCAAGACAAGGCGCATGTTCATTTTCCATTCGAAATAGTTTTCGGCTCCTTTTAATTTATTGGAATCCAAAAGTTTCATCAATGGATTAGCGGTAACCATCTACAAAATCAACATTTTTGAGAAGTAGCAAAACAGTTTTCATTTACACTAATTGATTATGAAATTTTAAATCTATTACTTCCCTCCCACTATTTTAAGGAATTTCGTAATCTCCCTTAACGAAAAATAGAAATTTGATTATCAAAATTTCATAGCGGGAAGTGGATCCCATGACATTTACTCCAGCCTCACACTAATGACGATATGGCCTTTATAAACTCATTAGATAGACCTCCAAGGTCAATCACTTCATGTGACTCCTAGTTTGATCCAGAACCGTTTATTATCTCACACTAATGATGATATTGGATTAAGACGTGTTCTAGGTGTATACTTGTCAATGTGCACTAATGAGTTTCGCACGTACACCCTCATACTAATGACGATACTAGGTGACTACGTTAACTCATCACGCTACATCTAATATTTTACCGAAGCGATCTAAGTTCCGAGCACTTATACCCTCACACCAATGATGATATTGGATATAAGTAGTAAGAACTCATTCATCTTCGTATTGACAAGACAGATCATCAAAAAATCCTTCAACATTATTAATACTATCACTTAAAAGTAATCACCTAATCACGGGTGATTTATGACAATCAAGTAGTTAACTTAATTAGATCAAAGTTTTAATTTAAAACACACAATACATATCCAATATGTCTTATGCATAATTAAATTAAAATTATATGGCATAGATTCAAAATATGTGTTGTGTGGTTAAGCCTTTGCTACTGATACCATTCTGTTGAGGCAGTTGTGGAACCCATAGGGTTAGATCGGTATCCCGTGCAGTGGAAATGAGTCTAACCCATGGATATCAAGTACTGGTGTAATTTTAATCTATTTAATGAAATACTATATTCCATTACGAGTGTATAGGAAAAAATCGGGACTGAATCGAAGTCCGGAAACTCCAGAACGATAGAACAAAATTATCGTGCGGCAAGAACGTGACACTCGTGAGTTACAAGTGCTACAGTGCGCGCGCGCACTGTAGCACCCAGACCAAAAAAAACCTTTTTTTTTGTTTTGTTTTCTTTTCCAGTGAGCTGAAACAATTAGGGTATTTTATCCTAATTACTTCTGGTCTTCTCTAAACACTTCAAAAACACCCAAAATTAATTTTTAATTTCAAAATCAGCATTAACACATGTTATAGAATAAATATCAAGTTTTTCAAAATATCAAATATTTTTACAAAAACATAAATTTATTCTAAATATGCATTTGCGTAAATTTTGAATCCAATACACAAATCATTTTAGAATCCCAATTATAAATATCTCATGAACAATTCTAGTCCACCTAAAGGTGGTCAAGTGAATCTAGAATGGTAGTGACCGGCGTAAACATACACGTATAACGCAAGCGCACGTATCGTTCAAGTAGTATAAAAATATCGATCCCACGAGGACTTAATTCCTACAGTTGTTAATAATTGTTGATACTATTTATTTACAAATATCTAATTGAGAGAGAAGGGAATTGATTGATTGAATGATTTGATTTGTAGATTTGCTAAATAAATAAATAAATAAAAAGACAAAAGAAAATACTAAGGAAAATAAAAGACTCAAAGATCTAGGGTTGTGAATCTTTCTAATATCTTTAAAAAGATGAAGTGATTATTTTATGTTTGTGTAATAAATCAGTTTACTAACCTGAAACACAAATTTATGTGAAAGCATATGTCGATGGTTAGACACAAATACCCAGTTTAATCCAATTGAATCATATGTCTATGTCAATTAAATTACCCTGATTCATTAAGTTTAAGTTCCAATTATGGCTACCCCCGCCTAACAGGTATATGTCTATCCTGTAAGGAAATCTATTAAAGGGTTATCCATCCTCAAAGAAGATCGTGGGCTATTAAGTCAAAGGTTAAAACCTAAAATCCCTATGTCTAGTTCATTTTAGATTTACCACATCAATCTTATTGGTGATCAAACAACAAGAAGCATTTAAGACTTAATAAGTAAACCTTTAAATTACTCAAATTATAAAATAACCTCTTATAAACCGGTGATATTAGATTTCATCACAACCCTAGAAAACTAACTTAGTTACAACACATAATTAGGACAAGTAAGAAAAAGACATAAAAATTACTAAAAAGTAAACGCGGAAAAATAAATAAAATGCTAAGGTAAAAGGAATTAACTTCTACTATTTACTATTTAGATATCTCCCATAAAATAGTAATATATATACTTGTGATATTTTAAACCAACCGTCCAGAATGGCGGTATCCTGATTAAGTCAAATTCAAATATACCAGCCATAAGGAGGAACAGAAATATAAATTTAAACCAACCGTCCAGAATGGCGGTATCCTCATTAAGTCAGGTTTAACCAGTTTAAATTGAATAATCAACCGTCCGGAATAGCAGTATCCTTTATTAATTCAGGTTTGCCTATACCAAAGGTTTGCCTATACCAAAGGTTTTGGGATGATTCCCAAAACTGAATTGCCTCTATCACATACAGCCTTTGAAATGGTCCCCATAAGTCCAAGATTGCCCCCGCCATATACTAAGTGCATATTCTTTTCAGCCATGACTCGACCCAATTCTTGTGCTGCCTCTATGTATTGTGGATTAGTACCAACACTAGTACCACAAAATACACAGATGTTTTCAACTCGTCTTCTTGAAGTGGCTTCCATTTTATGTATTTCTTTCTCAAATCTGGATGCCTTAAAAAGTGCAATGAGTGGCTGAATTTATAGTACTGAAAAGGGTGAGTAATAATAACACTAGTATCTTCCAAAGGAAGCTTGTTAGCTAAATAATAAAAGAAATCGTGAAAGGTCAAAAAGTCTGGATCCTGTCTACGAAAATAAAGATAATTACAAAAGAAAAGCAATAATTAAGGCAACAGAATTGTGTACGCAATACGTCACTCGCTTAGTATAAATTCATTAGGATGCGTCTCAAGAATTCATTCTTTACTCATCCATCGCAAATGAATTATCTCTTATCTTTGCCAAACACCATTCCTTTTGTCTTATGCTTTGGTTGAGCTTTTCCTACAAAAATAACACACAAAACTCTACAACATGAATACACAAAATAAAAATTATAAAAAATTGCATGGGTTGCCTCCCTGCTAGCGCTAAATTTTTCGTTTTCAGCCAGACGTGACTGAAATCCATCTGTTAAGGTGGTTTCAGCGTCGTTTTGGATGTCCTATTAAAGACATTCCCATGTGCGTTGCTTTTGAAGGGTCTCTTCCAACGGTAAGGTGGTAAAAAGAATTTTGTCACATTCAGTACTTGTGCCACCTTTTTAATCTTTACTGCTCCAATGATTCCTGAAAAGAAAGAAAGAAAATCAGGAGGTCTTGTATGATGCTTGACTTGGAATGGAATTTCCATTCTGTCAAGCTTCTGAGTAATATCTCTAAATTGTACTCCCCAAAACAGTGATGTTTCGCCTGAATTCACTGTATCTTTAATTTTGTCTGACAATTTCTCCTCTATTTGCTCTGTTTCTTGCTCCATCTTTTCTTCACAGATGAATTTTAGGATCTCAACATTCAGTTCTTCATCTGTCATCTGTGAAATGCATGCTCCCGAAGTATCTATGTAAGAATGTAAAGAAATGTCAGATTTTAGGTCTTCATCCTCTGATCTGAGTGAACTGATTGGCTTAGGTAAATCGTCTTCAAACATTAGTGCAAAGCATTCTCCAAGATCTGCATTCTGAGGATGGAAAGTTTCATCCTTCCATGTTGGTGTAGTTGGTACAAAAAGCTCAGTATCTTTATCTTCATCAGAGTCAGAAGAATAAAAATCAAATTTAGACTTTGTTGGTGCAGGTTCCTGAACTGATACCTCTGATTCTTGATACTGTTAGCCTCGTCCTCTGTTATGATGTCATGATGAATCTCAGGATATTCGAAGGCCTCTTCAGTATCATTTGAATTTGCTCTGTGAGATATGTGATTCAGGTTATCTGTTAGTTGTCTAACTTGATCTGTCATCATTTGTATGGACGCCGCTTGACTCTGAATTTGTACATCAAATTGAGCTTCCTGTTTCTTGATCCAATCTTTGAGCATGTCATTCAACTGATCTTCCTCTGATGGATCTGGTTCTTGATGAAGATCGTGGATGGATGGTGGATAAGATGGAAAATGTGATGATTCTTCATACCTTGAATGATTCCAATAATTCTGCCACTCTGAAAGGTATATACATTGATCGCTCGGGTGGTTACCATCACATATTACACATCTCCCCATTTCATTCTGATGAGGAAATGTAGTATTGTTTGATTCTGACATCCAGTGATATTGTTGGGCTGGACAACAGGCTTCAGAAAACTAGACTGTTGCTCCCGGATTTGGGGTTTATCTTCTTCTAGTAAAGCTCATAATTTTTCAAAATGTTCCATTTTTTCAATCACCAAAAAACAAAAGGAAGAAATAAAAATTGTAGATAAAAAACAAAGAAAATTAGATACAAGTAAATTAGATAGCTTCAAAATTAATAACTCAAGAAAAATAAGTCCCCGGCAACAGCGCCAAAAACTTGACCGGCGTAAACACACACGTATAACGCAAGCGCACATATCGTTCAAGTAGTATAAAAATATCGATCCCACGAGGACTTAATTCCTACTGTTGTTAATAATTGTTGATACTATTTATTTACAACTATCTAATTGAGAGAGAAGAGAATTGATTGATTGAATTATTTGATTTGTAGATTTGCTAAATAAATAAAAAGACAAAAGAAAATACTAAGGAAAATAAAAGACTCAAAGATCTAGGGTTGTGAATCTTTCTAATATCTTTAAAAAGATGAAGTGATTATTTTATGTTTGTGTAATAAATCAGTTTACTAACCTGGAACCCAAATTTATGTGAAAGCATCTGTCGATGGTCAGACACAAATACCCAGTTTAATCCAATTGAATCATATGTCTATGTCAATTAAATTACCCTGATTCATTAAGTTTAAGTTCCAATTATGGCTACCCCCGCCTGACAGGTATATGTCTATCCTGTAAGGAAATCTATTAAAGGGTTATCTATCCTCAAAGAAGATCGTGGGCTATTAAGTCAAGGTTGAAACATAAAATCCCTATGTCTAGTTCATTTTAGATTTACCACATCAATCTTATTGGTGAGCAAACAACAAGAAGCATTTAAAACTTAATAAGTAAACCTTTAAATTACTCAAATTATAAAATAACCTCTTATAAACCGGTGATATTAGATTTCATCACAACCCTTGAAAACTAACTTAGTTACAACACATAGTTAGGACAAGTAAGAAAAAAACATAAAAATTACTAAAAAGTAAATGCGGAAAAATAAATAAAATGCTAAGGTAAAAGGAATTAACTTCTACTATTTACTATTTAGATATCTCCCATAAAATAGTAATATATATACTTGTGATATTTTAAACCAACCGTACAGAATGGCGGTATCCTGATTAAGTCAAATTCAAATATACCAGCCATAAGGCAGAACAGAAATATAAATTTAAACCAACCGTCCAGAATGGCGGTATCCTCATTAAGTCAGGTTTAACCAGTTTAAATTGAATAATCAACCGTCCGGAATGGCGGTATCCTTTATTAATTCAGGTTTTAAATAGTTTATATATTATATTTTAAGGGAGATTAATCCAGAAATATTTTAAGGTTTAACGAGCCGTTTTTTTTAGCCACCATGCCACGTGTCGAAAATTCAGCGATCCAAAAAATAATAATAAAATAATAAAAAAATCAGAAAAATAATAATAAAAAATTGGATTTTTTTCCTATAAATAGATTTTGAATTTCTTAGTTTCAATGTACCTCATCCTCTGAAATCCTTATAAATAAATTGAGAGTTCTCTTCTTTATTTTCTTTTATTCAGTTTTATTTACGTTTGTAGTAGTAATTCTCTTCTATAAATAGTAGTTTTCATTCATCTATGAGGGGGTAACTTCTCCATGCTGAGGTAATAAGGTAATTCATGCGGTGCACGTTAGCAGATTGCTTGTGATGATGACACGTGACATGGTGCACGTGAGCAAAGTCAAACTTGGCAACTTTGACTTGTTGACCTGGCACATATTAGCAGTCTCTGGTGCGTGTTAGAGGTCGGGACGCCAAAAATTACCAAAATACCCTTTGTGTCGGGACGCCCAAAATTACCAAAATACCCTTTTTGCCAAATTTCACCAAATTTCACAGTTTTGCTCCAAATCACCTCCACAATGTCCTGAAACTTTATTTATCTACAAAATAACACAAAACACATCAAAATATTCACAAAACTCAAGAAACTATACAAAATATTAAGTTAAATGAGTGAGAAATAGTGATAGTTTTACCACTCATCAGGTAGCCATAGCTCTAAGCTTTAATCTAGAGTTCCAAACTCTAATTAATCGTTCCGAGTCCAACATGAACATCTTTGACCTGATTACAAGCATGTTGTGTTTATACTTCTAAGTATCCTAACATAATTTATTAGCCTTATTCAACATTAAGGTATGTGATCATGCATCTAATTCATAATAAACATAGCTTAGGATAAGATAAAACATTACTCAGTAAGCTTGATGCAAGATCCAATCTACTTCTTCTTTGTTGAAATCACCGGAGAACCTCTAAGGTGTGCAAGCTCAACTTCAAGATCCAATCTCGATTTCCAACGCAAGCTTCACTTCACTTCAAGATCTAATCTTGATTTCTTCTTAATGAAATATTTTAGACCTCACAAGCTTCTCTAAACACTTCTCTAACTTAGGCTAATTTCTCTAAGAATTTGCTTGTTTTTTTACTTGTAATTAAAACCTTCCTAAAGCTTGATATTTATAGCAAAACTTAGGCAATTTTTAATTAATAAAAGTTATAATCAACTTTTAAGTGGGCTTAATCTAATTTGTCCAAATATGTATAATTAGGTGTGACTAATCTCCATTGTCTCTCACTTTAATTTAATCCAATTAAATTAAGCCAAAGATTAAGAAATGGATTAGTTCAATGTTTGCCACTTTGATTTAATCCAATTAAATCAAGCCAAAACCACATATTATTACATACTTACAATTACTACAATATCCTCAAATGGTAGATTTAATTATGATTTTACAATTAAGTCATTTGTGTAATTATTGAATTAATCCAATTATATCAAAGTAACATAATCAATGTTATCCAATAACACTTGATTATCTTAGTTGATAATTATAATATCGAATATTATTTTTTTATCAAAATTAATCGGCTACCCAAGTGTTCAATGAGTACATTACATATTGGGACTCTCTAAGTTCAGACACATTCGTCATATAAGCCTAGCTAATATGTACACAATTCGGCCACCTCCGAATTCGCGAAGAACACGAACGACCTTTCTGAACTAAACAAGTCGAGGTCATCACATATGTTTAACAATCACTCTGTCGTAGGCTATCCGAGTTGTGCTTAGGAAACATAGAATATACCGTCACGTTTTCGAGAAGCACATCTCATGTCGACATGTCAACAATTCTTCATAACTAATGCGATCCACCATAGGTGATCGACTTTGGCCAAAGATTTAAGAATCGTGACTTTACTAACTGTACGAGCCAAAATTGGGCCCAGGGATAAAATCGACTTTTACCACAAAAGCCAACCACAAGATCTGGAGCCCGGTTGAAGATCCACGGGCCGCCTCACGAGCCCAAGCTCATTAACATAAAGACAGACAAACGGGCACCAGTTACGAAGATCAGGAAGTGGATTCGAATTCATAAATATCATCATGAAGTCGACGGTTTCAGAGGAGGTATACGGTCGCCAGTTATCAGACATAAAGGACCTAAATTAAAAAATCATTGAGGAGGCTTCCAACGGGTAGAATATGGACCATGCTTCAGAGAACCTATAAAAGAAGAAGACAGAACTAAAGAAATGGATCGGCTCCTAGAGATTACTTCGACATCAATACAATATTCTATTACCGCCCTCACGGCTAGCAAATCTGTGGTCGAGGTATTCTACAAACCTTAACCCATTCTACCTAAACTTATTCATCCCTAGGCTAACTTGAGCGTCGGAGTGTCCACGGCTTCCACCACACCGGTGGGTAGTTACATACACTTTCGCTTAACTCTTATTTTGCAGGTTCGTTCGTGCCCTCAGCTCACATTCTTGATTGTGGACCTCAACCGAAATCTGTTCCCACACTAACATTGATACCTAAACCCCTAATGGTATATATACGGGCCGACGGATCCTCTCTTGCTTAACATTTGATTATTGAGTACATTGATCCACACCCAACGAGCATCTAGAGGCCAGACCAAGAAAAGTTTCTGACATATATGACATCTAAGTGTATAGGATCTCACACAAAATCAATGTTATCCTATACTCAAAGGATTACATATGCTACTCGACTCGAGGAGATTCCTATTGACGGTGGTGTATACATCCAACTATTAGGAATCACCTGTGAGTCATTAAGTATTCGCTCCAACGAATACCCGCATGTCTATACGAGTTTCCAAAAATCATGGTACATCACGTTAAACCATTGGAACTCCAATTCCAATATATAACATGTGCTAGTCTTCTAGGTTATAGGAATTAGACCGTATTCCAAAACCAACGACTAGGAATATTTACTTCAAGAATAATTTACTCCTAGTGTTAAAACTATTCTAAGGTCGATGTCATTCTTAGCATATCGATACATCAATTTAATACGCGTAATGACAATACCATTATAAGGTTTGAAATGAAAAATGTAGTTATTTTATTAATAACTAATAAAATATACAAATCGTATTGGCACTTCAAGCACCAACTCCATCAGCTACCATAAGCAACTTCTGTTGCGCTAAGGAAAATCATTTCCTACACCAACACCATATTCTAGTTATTAAGATTGGATCTGATACCACTTGTTTGGGAGATGGACTTAGAATGTCTAGATATCCAACTAAAAGACTAGCTGGGTGGGGAAAACTATCCTGTTTAAAAGCTCAAGTGATTCCTCTTTAATAACCAATTTGGGGGAACACAAGTCACACAACTCAGCAAAAAAATGATTGATTTATGGCTTGAATTTAGGGGGAAAATTCTCGATTTTTGACAAAACTAATAAAAACCACTATAATAATTAAAAATTAAACAAAACATCATCATTTCCAAAAATAATCTTTCAGTAAAGCTATCAGGGATGGATGACAATCAGTAAGTCTTGTCCAGATCGAGTCTCATTCCATCTCATCTTATTACTATTTGAGATGAAGAAGTCATCCCGAACTCCAATCGGTATTTTAATTAGGATGAAAAATCATCCAAAATCCCGGACCTAATAGTGTGGGATCTCATTCGGGATTTTTAAGGCTAAAATTGGGATTTGGGATAAAAAAATTTGTTGGGGTTTTGGGCGAAGGGCGTTGCGGAAGCGCTGTTTGGGTGAAATCGTAATTATAAATTTTTTTAAATTACCGAATAAATTATTCAATATCCAATATGAATAATTTATTCATATTTTACCTAAAAATATTTATTCGATATCAAATAACTACATAAATAAATAAGAAACGTCATGAAATTTTTACGAAAACGTTTTTCCGCAAAATGGCATAAAACGCGTTTTTACCAAACCGACTACCCAATACACATGAGGGCTGTCCAAGTAATCCCCAATAGTATTAGAGAAGTTCATGAGCTGCCTGAATAGTAACCAATTCACTTTTTTGGCAGCTGTCACCCGGTTAGCTCAAAAGTCACCCAGTAGTAACGTCGTTTTTCGCCGTTTTCGCTTATTTCAACTCCGAAATAATTTCCGAAAATTATTCCAACACCCAAAACACATCCAATATATTTAAATGAATTATTTTTCATCACAAATTTCCAAATTTTCAGGCCAAAATAGTGAGCGCAAAAATAGTCCATTTAACATACTTTAAATTCAATTTTTAGCAAGATTAATCTAATTAATCTAATACCCATTCAAAGCCACCACACATGAAGCCCCCAAGAATAATTATAGACATTACAAGAGTGGTCATAATACTCTAAAATAACAACATATCATCAAATGATCAAATTGGATAAATATTACAATAATATCACTCAAATCAATTTCACACGTGCATTTCACTTCCAAATTCATCCTCCAAAATCAAAAGCCCCAATTTTAACAAGTAAAGAAAACCCTAGAACTATTCTAGCAAAATAAGAACAAGAAACTAGATTTGCAAACTCAAGAAGATTAAAGATTACCTTTTTAATCTCCAATTTCCTAAGCTTTTCTTGTTTTTCTCTTTATTTTTTCCTTGAATCATCAAGAAATTTTTGGAGAAGTATTTTGGAGGTTCATTTTTGGCTATATGCTTCCCATGGAAGCAAAGAAAAATTTTCCAAATAAAAAAGAAGATGACCGACTCTAAAGGGTTATTTTGGTCAATTTCCAAAATTAATCCAATTAATTAAATCAAACTTTATATTAACAAATCATATATGTACACATAAAGTTTAATTAAATCATGCCATGTGTCACCGATAATAATTAAATATTTTTTATAACTATTATGAAAAATTTTATCAATTAATTATTCAAATATTTAACATTTAAATATTTAAATAATTAATTAATATAATTATTATATATATGTATTTTTATTTACATTAAATAACAAATAATTATATTAATGGCATGTGTCAATGTCTCATTTGACACTTAATTAATATGTATCTAATCAAATTATGTATCAAATACAAATAAACAATAATTACGATTGACCAAAATCTTTTAAAGTATGTGTTTTCGTTTAACCGATTAAACGATTCGAATTAACTCACTTAATCCGATGAAGTATTATGAATAATCTGCATTATTCATAACGTGTTGCCCAAGTGCCCAACAAGTACACTTCATATTATGAGACGCTCTAAGTTTAGGTTTATCCGTCACGAAATCCAATTTCGTGTCCATAATTCACCCACTCATGAATTATAATGATCCCGGATAATCTCGTTAAACTATGCAAGTCGAGGTCATTGCATACGTATAATACCCAGTTAAACTATGCAAGTCGAAGTCATTGCATACGTATAATACCCCTGTCACAGGCTATCCATATTATACCTGAGATATAGAAAAGAACGTCAAATTCTTTCGGTATAATATAGTCGACTTTCAATTTACGATCTCTAAATAACACTCGGAACTGATTTCTGAAGTTATACCACAGCCATGGATTTACAAGATCGTAAACACGTGAGGATACATATGCCCTGTACACAGGACTGACAGATCCTATCTTGATACGCACTGGATATCATGAGCATCAGTCCACACCCAACGAACAGGCGGAGGTCTGATCATTAATAGATCGGTGACGTGAGTGCCATTAAAGTGTGGAAGATAACTCATATATCCACTGTGATATCTCAAGTCGAAGGACCAGTATGCTCGCTCAACTCGAGAAGACTCATATTGACATTTGTGTACCATCTATTAAGAAATCTTCAGTGAGTCGTTCAATGTTTATCAAATAAACAACTACACATCTATATGAGTCTCCTGAGACTCATGGTTCATTAGGATAAACCATCAGACCATGTCACGATATACGACATGTAATGGTCTCAGCGGATTTTACTAACTGACCTGTGTTAGTAAATCTTGACCAGAAACTTTATTTAAGGATATATATCTTTTAGTGCGCTTCTCAATGTCAATTACAAACTACATTGTAACTGCGCACTACATTGTAAATCTTAGGGTCTTTGTCTAATATACATGTATCACTAAATCATATTTAGTTTCAATCTAATCGTAATTAGATTGAATATGTGTGCAAAAGACAAGAGGTGCTACCATTAAATAAGTAATATTATGGAAAAAGGAATTGTTCAAATTTATGAATCGGATATAAATACGATCCGGATTGGCACTCCGAGCACCAACCCTAATAAAATCATATTGGGATTCGGGATTTTCTATCAACCTTACTATCATAGGGTTTTGTTTAGTTTTTAAATATCATGAGAGTTTCGATTAATTTTATCAAATATGAGGGGGTTATGCTCATTTTCCCAATTTCGAGCTCTAAACGAGTTATTAAAATATGATTCTTATAAATAAAAGTACAATATTTTTTTCCGGGTTGAAATCTTTGTACTTTGCCAAACTTACTCGTAAATTTGTGGGTAAAAAATAAATCATATAACACAAATGATCTAAGAATTAGCCTTAATTTTGAGCTACATTTTAAGATCATAATCAACCGTTTGTATGGATCGGCTCGATACCGGCCTCAATTTTAGCCAAGCTTGAGCTTCGTGCTCATCTTTACAAATTCCATTGGAGTATCAGAATTATTCATTTGCTTCCACTTCAAATTTTCTTGGAATTGCTTCATGTGTTTTTCTTGCTATACATATTTCTTGGTCCATTCCCATGAAAATTTATGAGAAATTCATCCCAATTGATAGTTGTCTGGTAGAAACCAGCGAAATAAAAAACATTTTTAGTACATACACTAAAACACTTTTATTATGGATGAATGGAACCCATAATAAGGCTATTCTAATTATGGATAAATGGAGCTTAGAAGGTACTTTATTGGTATAATTATTTAAAAAAAAAAAAAATCCAAAAATGGATGAGAAATGAGTGTAGCTTGTCAAAAGTTATAAAGTACAATACATACAAACAATCTGTTTATGCACTATGCAGAAATGCCTAATGGATTCAATTTTCTTAAAGAAAATACCTGCTAAAGTGTAACATCTCTGCTCAATGGGAGGTCGGTCAACCTATGCTGCCCATTTCCTAAAAACTTAGAACATAATAAACCAAAGGCAAAAATGATAGGCCAAACAGATATTTTGATAGGATTATCAGCATGCCGAAGACAAAAAATATAAGTAATTGTTGTAATAACAAACTGACAGATAGCACACACAAGTCCAATGATATCTTTAAAGCTACTGAAAGGCTTGTGGCTTCGCGATGGATGTAACCATGGCAATGTAACCATCCATTTCCATGTAACTTTCTCCTTTCGACATTTATAAACAAACTCTACAATACATATAAACAAGGCTGCAAATGACATTACCATGCTCAAGAGTGAAAACTGAGGCTTTCACAAGGAAGAAAGTTGGTCAAAAACAGCCGATGGAAGCTCCAGGATAAAGTTGACGATTACAAAGATCCATTCTAAATCAACCTATTTTAGAAAGTATTAAAAAAAATGTTATTATAATAATTGGAAGATGAAAATAAAACAATGTCTCGTAAGAAGGATAATCTAGCTTCATAATAATGATAAAATGAGGAGCTTCATACCTTCCGTCTTTTATGATCTTCAAGCTGAAATGAGACAATAAAACAAATGAGAAATCAACAGAGATCTACTCTACAACTAAGACAAAAGAAAAAGTAAATATTAATACTTAAAAATAACACCCTGAGTTATTTTCCATTCACATCTCAATTATGCATGACTGAAGTATTGGATATATAGATGTAAAATAATTAAACCCATGGTAAAAGCTCTTTGTTTTTTTTAGCTGATTTCAGGGGGTATAATTCAAAACTACAAAAGGGTTAAAGAACTAAAGCAGGCTCTATTACCATAACTAAGCCTTTTAGACACTATATATGTTAGAAAATTTATGTGTCTTTGAAGATTTTGTTTGGACGGTATGGGAAAGAAACAAATAATAAGATATATGGGTGCTCCTTAGTTTTGTTGGAAAAACTTCTTGCGGTGGTACAAAATGTATGAGATTTAAGCCACTGAGAAGAAAATAATAAGATATGTGGGTGCTCCTTAACTTTGAAAAGTGCATAGTAAATTGCACTGCAAAATAAATTTTTGTTTTAACAGAATAAGATAATGATAATACTATAAGGATTTATTATTTCAACATCTCCCTAGGTTGACTGTTAGTAATTATCAGAAATTAATCATACTTTATATAAGAAAAACTCTCTAGAATAACCATTAACAATAACAAATAGCAAGTTATAAGTTAACTATATATGTGGACTAACATTTTCAAGTTAGTGGCTTATATTTAATTTCCAAGTCTTCTCATCATTGGACAAATCATTTCCAACCTAGAGTCAACAAATGTATGTACAATTAGCAATATTCAATTTTATAAAATTTACTAATTTTCTTCAATGATGAGACAAAATTAAATATGAAATAATTTACATAATAATTTTCATTAATGCCCTACATTCTTCTAACCCCTAGTAAACAAAATAAGTTATGTTATAAATTGAATACATATTTAAGATTGTGGGGATTCTCAAAATAAGAATCTACTCCCAAATCTTTTAAAAAAAAAAAAAAAAAAAAAAAAAAAAAACAGAGAACTTACTCGGCCCGCTGGCGCCGGCGTGGAACTCTCCAACTCCTGCCGCTCCTCCTGCTCCGGCTCCGGCTCCTGATCCCGCCACAACTCCTCCCCCGCCGGAACCTGCTCCTGCCTCCACAACAACATCTCCCCCGCCGGATCCTGATCCTGCTCCTGCTCCTCCGCCTCCTGCTCCAAGGACGAAAGCTCTTCAGTGTCTTCGTTGACAACTCCAGATTTAATAGAGACAACATCCATGATGTCTGCCTCCATGTCTTCTATCAGCGGCTGTAGCTCCAACTCCTCCTCCCTCAGCGCCAACCGCCGGAACGCCAGCTCCCGCACCCGCTTCTCCCGTCGCCACTCCTCCTTCCACCGATTGTCCTGCCGCCACCAATCCTCCCGCTCCTCTACCTTCCGCCGCCAATCCTCCATCCTCTGCCGCTCCTCCACCTCCCGCTGCCACCACTCCGCCTCCCTCGCCTGCAGCCGTTGCTCCCCCTCCAAGGACGAACGCTCTTCAGTGCCTTGGTTGACAACTCCAGATTCAATAAAGGCAAACCCACCCATGACGTCTTCTGTCAGCAGCTGTTCCTGCATCTCTTTCGACGACGAATAACTCATTGCCCGTCTATAGAAAAATGAGGAAGAAATTTCTCAGCTGTTCCTGCTCCACAGACCCCCCACTCTTAAGCAGATTCACGTTGATTGTAAATGAAAATGCATAGAAACGAGGAAGAAACTTCTCAGCTGGTAAGCTCCACACTACCCCCACTCTCTGCTGTCGGCAACTTTTGGACCGGACCCATTGACTTCGTTGGTATTGTTAAAGGAGTGATATTTGGACAAAACGGATGAAGGGGAGGCGATTATTTTTATCCTTTCATGTATTTATAAATTATAATTTAATTTTACATCTATATATTTTTAAAAAATATAATATTAAATGTACAAAAAAAATTTAAAAAAAAATTGTCCCCTTTTAATCTCCTTATTACTTTTCTTATTGTTAGTGTTCGTTTTCATAATTATCTTTGGATACCTAATATTTAAAAAACACACCAAATTTTATTTATTGGTATATCAAAAAAAAAAACATATATTTATTTTATATAAAATATATATCCAATAATTGACATATATTTTAATCGCATATCCAAATTTAAACTAAATTTAATATATTTTGTAATTTTGAATAAATCAATTAATAAATTTTCTTATTTTTTTAATGTTTGATAATAAACCTAAAATCGATTGTTTTTTTAAATGTATAGATGAAATGATATTATTAAATATTATTTGATTGTAAATATATATTATTGAATTGAATACATAATCTCTCTCGTGGCATATCTATAAAATAATGGCAGTTCGAACTTTAATGTAGAGCTTACCGGATATTGAATCCAGTGGAGTGATATAAATATTAAGAAGGGATTAAAACCACTCATAAAATATAAATAATTTGTAAATAGCATTTTATATTTTATGAATGATTTTAATCCTTATTTAATTCCTTTTTAATTTTCTTATCATTTTTCTTGATCATATCACCGGACTCTAATAAGATATGCCCAATGGTGAGATCGGTTCCGCGAATGAAGCAATAGAAGGAATCCCCAAGCACAATGGAAACTGCAACAGCACAAACTTGTTATCATTAGGTGTTGAACTAACTATACCTTAATAACTTGACTAGCTTTCATGTGTGCGATTCAATGCATATATCGCAAAAAATTCCACTGCTTAGTTCACAAAACAAATCTCACTATTGCGAATAAAGTCTCATAATTAGTGTGATTGGACCAGTTGGTTGAACCAGTCAAATCGAAAACTGAATGTAAATCCGGTTTAGTTGAACCCTAAAGATCAATGTGTAAAAAAATAGATCAAAATCGGTGAACCGACTTGATTGGTTTTAATCAAAAATAAAACCAAAATTTAAAATATTTTTTAATTAATTAAAATTATTATGATATCAGCTGGTTCTCTAGATTCAACCAAAACTATTAAACATTTCGAGAAAATAGAAAATTATCATATTGGTTAAATTTGTCATAATCTTAGGATTTGCATGATGTTGGGTTTTGGGATCAATGTGTAACCATCTATGTGAGTGACTATTAAAATTTTATCCCAAAATCAATTAAGATTGTTTTATGTTATTATTGACAAAACAAACATATTTAAATTACCTACAAGCACACACAAACAATACAAGCTATACCCAAGAGGGAGGGGGTTGAATTAGGTATTGGCCAAATATTTTCAATTTTAAGCCACTTAGTTAGTAGTTTTACCAATTAAGGTCAGTGTTCAATTTCTACAATTAATGAATTTAACAATTAATTTTATCAATGACAAACTATGCTAAATAATATAAAAATTTAATGCAAAGCTTGCATTAAATTAAAGAGATAGAGTTAGAGAATTGATACTAGATTTATAGTGGTTCGACCAACAATGCCTACGTCCAATCGTCCAAGTCGCACTTGATACTTTCCACTATCCAAAAGTGACACCACACTTTACACCGTGAGTTTTCCGTGGCCCACTCACAACCAAGAGTTTTGTCCTCTAAGTTCACCACAATCTTTTACAAAAAATCTTCTAGGTTCACTCTTAAACTTTTATACCAAATACACAATTTTGAATATACCCACTTAACAAGAGATTTCACTATCACAAGTGTTTAAGTTATAAAATTTACAACACAATCTAGGTACTCGCAATAGATAAAGAAGATTAAAAGTGTGAGTTTTTTTGACACATTCATAAAGTAGTTCTTTACTGCCAAGTATAAGAGTGTCGAAACAATAAAATAACTATATAAGTCTGAGGTCGTTGCACATCGAATATAGTTAATAAAATAAAATAATAATTTTTGTAGAAAAAAAACTGAACTGATTGAAGTGATAAAAAAATTTTAAATTGGAATGCAACAATAAATTAAAATGTTGAGTTTATGGGATCCACTCTTAATATCTCAAATATAAAGAAATTTCACTTTTTATAATATATAAATTATCTTATCACCAGTTAATTTATTTAATAAATTAATTATGTCAAAACATATAAAACCGGCGATAAATGTGGTAACAAAATTTTTCAATAATTAATCCAGATTTAAATTAAATATTAGCCTTTATATTATAATTAATATAATATAATATTAATAAGATTGATTTATATTTCAATATTAAGAGTTTCAACCTTGTAGTATTTCTTTTAATTATGTAGGTGACACGCTCAAAAAGTGATCTTTTACTCCAAAGTATAAGAGCGTTAAAGTAATAAAATAAACTGATAAATCCGGGGTCGATCCATAGAGAAGAGATTTAGCAAAATAGAATGATGAACAATGCGAAAAAGAAAAGTTTGATTTGTTGAAGTAGTTTGTGACTTTTAGATTTTAAAATGCAATAATAAAATGAACTGCTGGAGTTAGGGGATTCACTTTTAACCTTTGAAAGTAGAAATCTCACTTAACTATAATATATAAATTGTATTTACCCAGTTGATTTATCTCATGAATTAATTATGCCAATATAAAGAACCAACCATGAAGGCGGTAGTCATTTCTGTCAATAATTAGCCCTGCCAAGGTACCTAAGTATGACAAAAACATAAAACCAGCCACAAAGACGGTGATACCGTTTTTCCATAACCAGTCATACCAAGGTACTTAATTATGCCAAAATCGTATAAAATCATCCATATAGGCGGTAGAAAGATGAAACCAGCCATAAAGGCGGTAGAAAGATAAAACCAATCATAAAGGCGGTAGAAAGATTGTCAATAATTAATCTATATCTAAATCAAGTTTCAATCATTAGATTTCAATTATTTATTATGATAGAAACGAGTTTAATCTACATTTTCATTATAAAAGCTTCACCCTTACCCCAGCAGAAAAGAAACTAGCTACTCATTTTGTAATTAAACATACTTGTAATTTTACTACTGAAAGAAAAAGACGTTACAAAAAGTTTTAAGTAAATAAACAAACAAGACACTCTCTCTCCAAGATCTACAGACGAATCAGGAAAGAAATTATGAAATTTTCTTATGCTGGACACTCTTATTTATAGACAAATTTGGTCTGCGCATCGTGATGCTAATTGCTCCGCGCGTTGCAACACGAGTGCCACGTTGGGGACACATGTGAGAAAATGGCGAGTTCGGCGGAGTCTCTGTTTTATTAGGCGCATCGTGACATGACGTAAGTTCCATGCATCGCGACCTGAGTGCCACGATGGAGACATTCAAAGAAAGCAATTGCGACTCAAATCTAAGTTCTTAAATAAACCATCTAAGCCAGACTTACAGAGTGTGTGTGTGTGTGTGTGTAAAGGTTCATTCACTGCTCGACTCATAAGTAAGCCAACTCAATGATTTCGTCTCAATAATTGAGATCCGATAGGTCAAAATAACCCAGATATCTCAAATTTATTCTGCATTTTCCTTTCTTTGCCCAGTATGGTACGATTTTATTTTATTTTCTTTTCTTTTCTTTTTATTAACACACCTATCATTTAAGGTAGCATTTCTCCACATGGTGGTCCTAACACTCGCCCATAACGCTTATCGGTTATAGGTAGTTTCTTTTTCTTATCATACCATACATCATAATACTAGTATATTGAGATAGATATCCAAGCAAACAGTGATTCATCAACAAAAAAATTCTTCAACTAGTCACTTGGCCAACTACTTAGGTTCTTACTGCTAAAAACCTATTATTAAGTACTTACGAATCTAACATAGATCATCTACTCAATGCATCAGATAAAAATCAATTGGGACTTATCGTTTCTAAAATTTCATCTAAAGTAAATGAATTCATCATTAGACATTTCCGCTTACTATAGCTGTACCTCCAAATTTATTTGATAAACATGAGGAGGTGATGGGGCTGTGGTACCATCCGGATTGACACTAAGTAAGTGGGAGTTTGTTAGAGTTGGTGTTTGGAGCGCTAATCTGAATAACGTACTGTACATTATATATCTACTTTTTTCATTTCAAACTCTATTAATATTATTGTCATTATATATATTAGATGGATATATATGCTGAGAATGATATCGACCCTTAGAATTTTTATGTAGTAATGCTGGACACTAGGTGGTCCGATATTGGGATAAATATTATTATTATAAACTATTCTTAAAGTATATATTCTTAGTCGTTGGTTTTGGAATACGGTCGAATTCCTATAACAGAGAAGACAATAACATGTCATATATTGGAATTGGAGTTCCAATGGAAGCTCGTACAGACATGTGGATATTCGTTGAAGCGAATACTGAATGACTCACAGGTGATTCCTAATAGTTGGAAAGTACATACTAACGTCAATAAGAATCTTCTCAAGTCGAGTGACATATGTGATCCTTTGACTATATGATAGCATTGGTTTTGTGTGAGATCTTCCACACTTTGATGTCATGTATGTCAGACTCCTTTCATGATCTGGCCTCTATATGTTTGTTGGGCATGGACCTATGCACTCGTTAATCAAATGAATATCAAGATATGATCTGTCAGCCCGAATGTGTACCATAACAGGTTTATGTATCCATGTAAGTAAGTCATGATTCTTAAGACTTTTGTGCCAAAGCCGATCACCTAGAGTAGATCACTTTTATCATAAATGGTTTCTAATTAAGTTGTAAAGAATTATAGACAAGTCGATATGAAATGTGTGCCTTGGAAACTTCGGTGTATTCTATATTTCCTAAGCACAAATCAGATAGCCTACGATGGAAGAATTGTTAAACATATGTGATGACCTCGACTTGCATAGTTCAGAAAGGTCATTAGTGTTCTTCGTGAATTCGGAGGTGGCCGAATTACATACATATTAGCTAGGCAAATATGACGAACGTGTCTGAACTTAGAGAGTCCCAATACGAAATGTAATCGTTGAGCACTTAGGTAGCCGATTAATTTTGATAAAAGATAATATTCGATATTATAATTATCAAATAAGATAAAATGTTATTGGATAACATTTTATCTTACTTTGACCTAATTTGATTAATTCAAGATTTACATAAGGGCTTTATCGTAATTTCGTAATTATCTCTACCATTTGATGATATTATGATAATTATAAGTATGTAATTATAGTTTTATTTGGCTTGATTTAATTGGATTAAATCAAAGTGGAAGACATGTAACTAATCCTTTAATTATGTTTTGTCTTATTTAATTGGATTAAATCAAAATAGTAGACAAAAATGATTAGTCACACATAATTTTACATAATGGATTAAGTCCATATAAAAATTGATTAGAATTTTCATCAATTAAAAATTGTCATAATTTTACTATAAATAACAAGCTAGGGGAAGGCTTTAATTAAGCTAAATGAGCTTGAGAATGCTAAGTTTAAGAAAGAAAAATACAAGCAATTCTTGAATAAATTAGCTTAAGTTAGAAAGTGTTTAGAGAAGCTTTGGAAGTTCTCTACTACAAAATTTCAACAATGAGAAATCAAGATTGGATTTTGGAGTGAAGCTTGCTTATATTGGAATCAAGATTGGATATTGGAGTCAAGCTTGCTAACCTTGGAGGTTCTCCAACCATTTCAACAAGAAGAAGGAGATTGGATCTTTATATCAACCTTACTAGGTAAGTTTGAACTTCTCTTAAACTATGTTCTTCATTAGTGAGTTTTTATTAGTGAGACATATAGTGATGAATTATGTATTGGATGCATAATTATATAGCTTAAAGTTGAAATAAGACTAATGAATTGTGTTAGGATGCTTTGGAAGTATAAACACATTATGATTGTAATTAGGTCAAAGATGTTCATGTTGGACCTGGAACAATTAATAAGTGTTTGGAACTCTATATTAAAGCTTAGAGTTATGGCTACCATTCTGGAATCACTTGACCGCCTTTTGGTGAACTACAATGTTCATGAGACATCTCATAGTGGGATTCTAAATTGGTTTTTGTTTTGATTCAAACAAACGCATATATGTTTTTTTTTAAGAATATATGCTTGTGAGTTGTATAACATGTGATATGGTTAGTTTTGATGTTGAAATTAGTTTTAAGGTATATTGAAATGATATGAGAAAATTGGAAGTGTTTAGGATTGATTTGAAGATTGAAATTACTTACTGCCTAGAGGAGCGCCGTGACACTGACCTTCCAGCGTCGCGCCACTGAGCATCAGACCTCCCAGTGTCGCGACGCTAACCTTTGCACGTCGCGATGTCGAAATGTTCAACTCTCGGAGTTGCTCTTGCACTTTGGAGCGTCGCGACTCCCAACTTCCATGTCACGACACCAAGAGCTGATGATACTAAAACTTTATTTCTCCATTCCGGAGTATCCGGACTCCGATTTGGTGCCCGTTTTTTCCTACGGACTCGTATCGAAATGTAGTTTTCATTAAAAATTTTTAAATACACATATCCTTGATATCTTTGGATTAGACCCACTTTCGCTGCGTGAGACACTAATCCGACCTTAGGGGTTCCATATCTGCCCCAACACTTATCACCTAAGTTACTAATTATTAAGAATAATAACCTACAAGTATCTAATTAAAATTAAATATGATTTTTTTTAACTAGATTTAAATTAAAGCTAAAGAAAGTAAAAATAACCACGATAATTTTTTATAGACAATCAATGAGTCAAAACATCTAGGGTTGTGAATCCACCCAGTATTATTATAAAGATGAACTGGTTGTCCTATATTTGTGTAATATATTGGCTTATTAACCGGGAAAACTAAAATATACACAAGCCTCTTTCAATGGTCGAGTGTAAATATCCAAAGTAACTTAATTAACTATATTTCAATGTTAACTAATTCATTAATGACAAGTTCCAATTATGGCTACACCCGCTCTACAAGTATATTTCTATCGTGGAGAGAAATCGCTAAGATGAGATCATGTGCTACTGAATCTAAGGCTAAACCTAAAATCTCTTTGTCAAGTTCATCTAAGTTTAGCACATTAATCTTATTGGTGATCAAACACATAAAGCATTAAGAACAATATTCAACAAACAAACCAAAATATCACATAAAATATAAGAAAATCAATTTATAAGTTCATAAATACAGGTTTCATCACAACCCCTCGATTGGAGGTTTAGTTCCAACTTCCAACACATGCTTAGAAACTCTAACTAAATGTGAAAAACAAAACATTAAGGAAATAAAGGAAAGAAAAAACTCTATCGTATGTTGTGCTCTTTTGATGTGTTATGTCTTCTCCCTCAAAAATCTATTTTGAAAGCTGTAAAATTAGGTTATGAAACTCTCATTAGGGTTTTAGAATGAGTTGTTGTTTATATAGGAGGTTTGGGAGGTGTTTCCTTGTTAAAAGTCGAGTCTAGATGCACTGGATCTGCATTACGAGTTGCGACGCGCATGATTGCCTTCACGACTTCCTTGTCATAAACTTCAACGCATCGCGACGCTCTACACAATTTATATTCTGCCGCGATTTCATTCATTTGCGCGTCACGACATTTAGCACAGCATCGGGACGTGCGTTTTGACTCCGAAATTATCTCAATTTGTTTTGTATTTTACCGTTTTTATCCCTCGTTGATTCCATAGAGTCTCGATAAGTAAACTCAAAACACATCAAAGCGTTTATAAAATTCAAGATAACTCACAAAACATCAAATTATAGGGGCGAAAAATATATGCGTATTAGTCGCTCATCAATATTTGAACAAAACGGATGAAGAGGTGTTGGAGTCAGCAAGCAAACGTAACTTGTTGAAGAAGCAAGCGAAAGTAACTTGTTGAAGAAGCTGGCAAAAGCAAAACGTGTTGAAGAAGCTGGCAACACGGTTTTGGCACTATAAATTGAGCCTTCCCAGATCATTGTTAGTATCCCAGAAATCCGAAATTGAGAGAATAGAGAGTAAAGAGGGTTGAGAGGTTTTTTGTAAAGTTTGTATAATAAACTTTGTAATTCTTTTGTTGGTAGTAATAAAAGAAGAGTTTTCCTCTCACATCTCCTCTATTATTGTGTGTGTTTTAATCACAACAAGTGGTATCAAGAGCTAAGGTTACTCGGAGGGATCCCGAAACTCGGTAACGGAGATTCGGTTCGGAAAGTCGGTTCCGACGAAAGTTGTCGAAAATCGATTTTGAGCATACCATCAGACGTTTCACGGCGAGACGAGCACGGTGGTATTTTCCGGCGATCAAACGGAGGCCTGAGGACGTCGCACGCGCCGGTCAGAGACTTCATCACGCGCTCCACGCGCCTGCTTAAGGAAGAAGAAGACGCCACGTCATCCGCCACGTGTCGCCCAGTCAGCGCACAGTCAGCAGCCCAGTCAGCAGCCACGTCAGCGGTGCCTGGTAAATTTCAGATAGGTCCCTGAACTTTCTGGAAATTACAATTTAGCCCCTATACTTTCAGAAATTTTCAATTTAGTCCCTGAACTTTTTGGAAATTGCAATATAGTCCCTGAACTTTTCCGTAATTGCACTTTGGCCCCTGAACTTTCGGAAATTGCACTTTGACCCCTGTAATTTCTGGAATTTGTAATTTGGTCCCTGTGTCGGATTTTGACAAACGAAGTGTCATTTCCACCATTTTCGACCATTCCGGACGCAACGGTGAGGTCCGTTTTTTGAAATTCTGCTTAGAATTTTTATGATGGAGGGGAGCAACGGAAAAATGATTTTGTTAACCAGTACAAACTATTTCACATGGAGAGGAAGGATGAAAGACCTTCTGTATGTGAAGGACTATGATGGATCGGTATTTCTGGAGCAGAAACCAGAAGGAATGACCGATGGAAAGTGGGCTAATCTTCACCAGAAAACATGCAGTACTATTCGTCAGTGGATCGACGATAGTATCGTCAACCATGTCAGTGAAGAAACAAATGCACGTGTCTTATGGAGAAAGCTGGAGGAGCTTTTCCGAGCAAAGACTGGCAACAACAAGCTGTACTACATCAAGAAGATGATGGGTTTGAAATACCAGGAAGGTACAGCTGTGGCGGACCATATCAACGATTTCCTCGGAACCATGAAGGAATTGTCTGGATTGGGCATAGACTTCGAGATGAGGTAAATGGCTTAATACTCCTTAATACGTTACCAGAATCTTGGGAAACGTTCAGATCTACGGTGATAAATTCAGCCGCAGATGGGAAAGTCACTATGGAGATGGCAAAGACCAGGATCTTCGAGGAAGAAAAGAGGACGAGAATGCAGGAGTCAGCATCAGCCTCAACCTCAGAAGCTCTAGTGACAGAGAAGAACACCAGAAGGGGGAGGAGTAAAAGCCGAGGCCCAGGTAGATCAGACAAGAACCGAGGGAAATCAAGAACTAGAGATATTGAGTGCTATTACTGTAAAAAGAAAGGCCATATGAAGAGGGATTGCTACAAACTGAAGAACGAGCAGTCCAGGAGAGATGGTGACTCTAATCAAGAAAGAGTTGCTACTACCACCGAGAAAACCTCCAAAGAATTTTGTATAATGTATGAAGAAGATGTTGTGAATCTTGCCAGCCACGAGACCAGTTGGGTGATAGATAGTGGCGCATCCATACACGCCACATCTCGCAGAGACTTCTTTTCATCTTACACACCAGGGGACTACGGTGCTGTAAGGATGGGGAATGACGGACAGTCCAAAGCCGTCGGTATTGGAGACATCTGCCTTGAAACAGACAACGGGACAAGGCTAGTGTTGAAGGGAGTCAAGCACATCCCAGACATCCGGTTAAACCTGATCTCAACAGGCAAGCTGGATGATGAAGGTTTCTGCAGCACCTTTAGTGACGGATGCTGGAAGCTCACTAAAGGATCAATGGTCGTGGCACGAGGTAAGAAAGACTCAACCCTGTATTTGATGCATGCTAAGCTTTCAAATAGTAGCATAAATACAGTCAACAGCAATGAGGCAGCCGAGCTATGGCACAAAAAGCTCGGTCACATGAGCCAAACAGGGATGGAGATACTACGCAGGCGGAATGTTCTTCCGGAATTGAAGAACTCACACTTACGGAAGTGTGAACACTGCATGGCTGGAAAGCAGAACAGAGTATCCTTCCAGAGCTCCCCGCCTCAACGGAAACCGGAGGTACTAGATCTCATACATTCAGATGTATGCGGTCCGATGCAGACACGAACACTCGGAGGGTCACTGTATTTTGTGACATTTATTGATGATCATTCAAGGAAGATCTGGGCATACACCTTGAAGAGAAAAGATCAAGTGCTGGGAGTGTTCAAGGAGTTTCATGCTTTGGTGGAGAGAGAAACCGGTAAGAAACTCAAATGCATCAGAACAGACAACGGTGGAGAATACAGAGGTCCGTTTGATCAGTACTGCAAGACGCAAGGAATCAGACATCAAACGACACCTCCGAAGACACCTCAGCTGAATGGCCTAGCTGAGAGGATGAACAGAACCTTGTGCGAGAGGATCAGAAGCTTGCTGTCACAAGCCAAGCTGCCGAAGACATTCTGGGGGGAGGCACTCATCACAGCAGTACATGTTTTGAACATGTCCCCAGCGGTCGCACTGAAAGGTAATGTTCCTAACCAAGCTTGGACAGGTAAAGAAGTGTCATACGAACACTTGCATGTCTTTGGGTGCAAAGCATTTGTACACATCCCAAAGGACGAGAGATCCAAGCTTGATGCAAAGACGCGACAGTGTGTCTTTATTGGCTATGGTCAGGATGATTTCGGCTACAAACTGTATGATCCTGTGGAGAAGAAGATTGTCAGAAGCCGAGATGTTGTCTTTGTTGAAGACCAGACCATAGAAGATATCCGGAAGGAGATGAAGACAATGCCCCAGCAATACAGAAATGTGAATCCAGAACCTCATACACCGGTGCCAGTACGAGTTGAAGATGAGGTTCCCAGACATGAGGGTACAGGTGATGAAGCTCCCAGAGATGATGATCATGATCAACCACCAGTACCAGAAGCTACACCAACAGTTCCACAGAGAAGGTCTGACAGAGAGAGGCGACCTTCAACCAAATACTCTGCATATGAGTATGTGCTGCTTACTGACGGGGGAGAACCCGAGAGCTACCAGGAGGCTGTGGAAACAGAAGACAGAGAAAAGTGGGAGGAAGCCATGCAAGATGAGATGAAATCTTTGCATGACAATCACACTTTTGAGTTGGTGAAATTGCCAAGAGGCAAAAGGGCTTTGAAGAACAAATGGGTGTACAGGGTGAAGCAACAGGAGCATACTTCACAACCCCGGTACAAAGCCAGATTAGTTGTCAAGGGATTCAATCAGAGGAAAGGCATTGACTTCGATGAAATCTTCTCTCCAGTTGTGAAGATGTCATCCATCAGAGTGGTACTCAGCTTAGCAGCAAGCCTCGACCTGGAAGTTGAGCAGATGGATGTCAAGACCGCATTTCTTCACGGAGATCTGGAAGAAGAAATTTACATGGAGCAACCAGAAGGCTTCAGAGTCAGCGGGAAAGAGGACTTTGTGTGCAGACTCAGGAAAAGCCTCTACGGTTTGAAACAGGCACCGAGACAGTGGTACGTGAAGTTTGAGTCAGTTATGGGGGAGCAGGGATACAAGAAGACCACTTCAGACCATTGTGTTTTCGTTCAGAAATTTTCTGACGATGACTTTATCATCTTACTGTTATATGTAGATGATATGTTGATAGTTGGCAGGAATCAATCGAGGATTGATAATTTGAAGCAGCAACTGAGTAAGTCTTTTGAGATGAAAGACTTGGGGCCAGCTAAACAGATTCTTGGCATCAGGATCGGTCGTGATCGGAAAGCCAGGAAGTTATACTTGTCACAGGAGGAGTACATCGAGAAGGTACTTCAGAGATTCCAGATGGACAAGGCTAAAGCGGTTAGCACTCCTCTTGCTACCCACTTTAGATTGAGTACGAGACAGAGTCCCTCTACTGAGACAGAGAAGGAGGAAATGAAACAGGTTCCATACACCTCAGCAGTGGGAAGTCTTATGTATGCCATGGTGTGCACGAGGCCAGACTTAGCACACGCAGTTGGATTGGTCAGCCGGTTTATGTCAAACCCAGGACGGGAACACTGGAATGCGATCAAATGGATCATGCGGTATCTTCGAGGCACATCCAAGATGAGATTATGTTTTGGAAGCAGCGACAAACCAGTGTTGATGGGCTACACCGATTCAGATATGGCAGGAGATGTGGATACCCGAAAGTCTACTTCGGGGTATCTGATTACTCTCTCAGGAGGAGCTGTGGCATGGCAGTCAAGGTTGCAGAGGTGTGTTGCACTTTCTACAACAGAGGCAGAATTCATTGCAGTTACAGAAGCTTGCAAGGAATTGCTGTGGATGAAGACATTCGTCCAGGAATTGGGTTTCAAGCAGGAGAAGTACATTTTGTACTGCGATAGCCAGAGTGCTATCTATCTCGGTAAAAATTCTACATTTCATTCGAGGTCAAAACATATCGATGTGAGGTATCACTGGATACGGGACGTCCTGAGCTCAAGGCTGTTAGAACTCAGGAAAATTCACACCGACGACAACGGTGCCGATATGTTCACGAAGGTTTTACCGAAGGAGAAGCTTGAAATCTGTCGTGCCATAGCCGGGATGACAAAACTCTCCACATAGTCAGAGTGGGGAGATTCAGAGAACTACGATTGGCTTGATCCCAACTCAGGGTACGTAGGCAGTCATACAGATGCAGCCAGGGGAGGATCCTTTGGAGGATCCGGTTTGGATGATTGATGGTCGGCTCAGATTTTAGGACAAATCTTCACCGAGGGGGAGATTTGTTGGAGTCAGCAAGCAAACGTAACTTGTTGAAGAAGCAAGCGAAAGTAACTTGTTGAAGAAGCTGGCAAAAGTAAAACTTGTTGAAGAAGCTGGCAAAAGCAAAACGTGTTGAAGAAGCTGGCAACACGGTTTTGGCACTATAAATTGAGCCTTCCCAGATCATTGTTAGTATCCCAGAAATCCGAAATTGAGAGAATAGAGAGTAAAGAGGGTTGAGAGGTTTTTTGTAAAGTTTGTATAATAAACTTTGTAATTCTTTTGTTGGTAGTAATAAAAGAAGAGTTTTCCTCTCACATCTCCTCTATTATTGTGTGTGTTTTAATCACAACAAGAGGTGAAGGGGAGACAAATTTTTTATCTATTTAAAAACTATAATTTAATATTTATATTTTTTAAAAATATATAATTTTAAATACATGAAAAAAATTCTCCCCCTTTAATCCTGTTGAGTTGTTTCCAATTCGTACCCAGTACTTAATTTCCTACTTAGAGAAACTAATTACAGAAACAACGCAAAAAACATGCACATCAAGAACACAAAATTTTTATCGTGGTTCGCCTGAAAGATTCAGACTACATCCACGTTGAACTCCAGGAACTTTGAGCTCACTGTATTATTATTAACAAGATCGTACAAGACTCATTTCCCCTTCTTTTTCACTACAACTTCCCCCAAAAATAGAGCACCAACAAGAAACTCTAAAATTCCAGCGCAACCACCTTACTTCTCAAGAACTCAGTTACAGTCTCTGATTATTCAATACAAAGAAAATTAAGACATAAACACACTGATTTACAAGCAAGATGTCACTCCTTGACTCTAGATTAGTTTGTTGCTGTGATGAAGGCAGGGGGGAGAAGAAACAGATCGTAGCCGAGAAAGAAATGAGAGGAAATCAATCTTCCAATCTCTAATTTCGTCAACCCTAAGCACAATATATATGAAGAGTAAGTGAACAGAAACGGTGGAGATGCTTCCATGTGTCCAAATCCAACGGTCAAACCTTTTAACAGCAATTGACATGTCGTACTGAGGATTAACAATAGAAACGAAAAGTCAGTCACAAAATAAATGGCTTCACATTTTTACAAATCTCCTTATTATTTTTCTTATTGTTATTATTTGTTCTCATAATTAACCGTCGATTAGATAAGTCAAACTTTTATTTTTGCTATTTCTTCTTCTTCGTCAATAGATGAGGATTCATATAGCCCACAGTTAAGCAGACTCACGTTGATTGTAAATGAAAATGCATAGAATGAGGAAGAAATTTCATGAACCACAGTTAAATGTGCTCTTAGTTGTGAAGTTTTATTTTTGAACACAAAATAAGGCCAACAGTCATTTCACATCTTCAAACTGACCCTAGAGATATGATTCGAACACCTATTCATAGTCACCATAAAGATGACAATTCATTAATTAGCTCAATATTGCACTTATACTAAATTATCAGTAATGCTTTTCAGCTTGACAAAAATTCTCGATATATATCACAAATTTATTACCATACTCATTAACTTTAGTAATTAATAATCAAAATTTAAAATTCCACTTGTACTTTACATTTGAACCTAAATAACCAAAATATGGAGTTGAAGTATGAATTCAAACTCTCACACCTTTACCATATTTGAATAATTACAAATTATAATAAGACAATCATTTGGAGTTTTCGTTAGCACAAGTTTGTGAAGATGTTCCAAAATTATCGCTTTCACTGACAAAAATTACAAGTGTTTCCATGCTCATTAATTTTGGTTATAAAAAATTCAAACACTTAATGAATATATAAAATTCAATTCATCTCAAAATTAAAATCATTAATATCTTCAAATGTTTCTGTCAAGATTATTAACTTATGTTCTTTCACTTGTATTGTTTCATCTCAATGTATTCTCTTATAACATTACATAATCATATTAGTATATGTTTTTACTAACTATAAGAATTTAATTCATGATCAATAACTTCAAATATAATTAAAAGAATTTTAAGTAAAAACAAAATCGAAAAAATAAGCACAATATTGAATAAAAATTAATAATGAGATATAATTACTACATGCAACTTTTAATCATTAACATGTAATTTTTAACCGTCAAATATGCAATAATTTTTTATGTTTGAAATCCAAACATGCAATCACGACCATGAAACATGCAACAAACACTTTTCAACATGTAACCAATATGAAATATTTGTTTACATGAAATATTTTATCATTATCATGCTACTATCACCATCAAACATGGAATTTAAAACAATAATATGCAACTTTTTTATGCCTTGAAATCCAAACATGCAACAATGATCATTAAACATGCAAATATTACCATCAACATGCAACCACTATTAATAAATATGTAACATTTACTCTTTTGTGCTATGATTCTTGTAACTTTCATAACTTGCCGCTATATGAGTATGTAGACATGTGAAATATGGAATTTAAGTCCGTGTGCTATGTGAAGGTTGACTTATAAGGTGGTAAGTGCCGCACGAGCCCGATTTTCCACTATATGAAAAGTCAGCATGTGACACTCTGCATGCTAAGTGCAGCATGCTGCGAAAGCAAGCATGCCCGCGTAAAGCGCGTTGCTACGCATGATGCACCTGTGTGACGCGTACTTATCTTTGTTTTTTTGATTTTGGTCCTTTCCAATTCTGATTCGTTCTCGGTTTTTCCTATAGACTTGTAATGAAATATAGTATTCCATTAAATTATTTAAAAATACACCCTTGCAAAAATCTATCCTAAAAAATCGATTTCTAACTATTTGAAAACATAACTTATCCCATTAAATATGATATAGTATTTTTTGGTTCCAATTTAGTTACAAACCAATTCCGAATTACCATATTTTGATAATGAAAAATTTTTTGTTTTACAATATGAGTTTGAACCTGAATTATCAAAGTTAGTGAAGCAACCTGAATTATCAAATTGCTAGTTTTAGTACTGTAGGGATATAAAAGTAGCAATCAGGTGTTTCCTATGCCACCCTTAATTAAAGTTTCTGTTACTAGAACAGAATAAATTTAGAATTTTATTGCCATCAGAAATACACATGAGTATATTTGGATGGTAGGAATTGTGAAGCAATAAAACAACTTATGTGTTACTGCTTGTGCCCCCAAGGGGTGTGGCTTGGTGGTGAAGGGTCCAGAATCTCACATTGAGGTTATGGGTTCGAATCTAGGAGGTGCAATTTCTTGTAAGAGCCTGGGGCAGCCGGGGGTTTTACCTGCGCCGCAACCTAGAATGGGTGGTTTGGTGGCGGGGTTTCCAACGATTTTTCAAAAAAAAAGTGTTACTGCTTGAGGAACTTCAGAAATCCTTGCCTCAAAGCAGCAAGATTTTCTCCATTATCGACCAAGATTCACTTTACACTCATTATTGATGCCTACAAAATAGCCAAATAATACTCTACATGATTTAGACAATAACACAGAATTTCAATTCTAGCCCATGGTATCGAATAAAATTAAAGTTTCTTTGTTAATCTTTCATGCAAGACATTAATGTGTGAACACTGCTAGCTTTCTGGAAAAGTATCTGCTCTTCACTATTTCCAAATTGATTTTTTGATCTGATTTCGATTCTAACTATTAAAAAACCTGTCCAAAAAAAATTGATTACTAATTATCAGGAACCAAAATCTAACTTAAAGTAATAAGTTCTAGTTCTGATATCGAATTTTCAATTCGATTCTAAGTAGTTCCTGAGTATACTTAGGACGGTTGCTCACTCAAACATACTTTTGGCATTGAGATATGATACATTTGTGAGAACTATGTCCTTAAGTGATAAATCATAAAAGATCAGGGACCTTACTGATCCGTGCAAACTCCACCATTAATAACAAAACCTAATAAATCTTTCAAAGTTTCCAAGTTCTGCTTTCACTTCCACTGTGGTCATCAGCAATCACTGAACCCGAAAAAAAAATGTCCCTTTCTCTCAAACTCACTTCCTTTCTTTCACCATCATCAAAAACCCACCTAAAAATCACCCACTATAGACCCAAAACACCTATCACTATTTCATCATCATCATCACCACCAAGTTTCAAGAATTTACAAATCTCTAGGTGTGTGCATGAAAATTCTGAGCTTTTGCCTGTGACTCAAACAAAACCCAGATGGGAAAACATTTTATCTACTGCTGCAAGTTTGTACCCTCTATATGTGACTGTTGGTGGCGTTGTTGCTTGCTTGAAACCCTCTGCTTTTGCTTGGTTTGTGCAGAGAGGACCGGTCAGTTATAGCTTGACTCTTGGGTTGATTATGTTGGCAATGGGCCTTACTTTGGAGCTCAAAGACTTGATCAGTCTGTTCATGGAAAGGCCTCTCTCTGTGAGTACCCTTTTTCAGTTATCAGAATTTTTTTTTTGGTAGTTTGCTTTGTGGATTGTTTGTTTGCGGTAAAAGTTGCAATTTTTGAATGTGAGGCATTGTGTTTTCTTGATTTGCAATGCAAGTTAAGTTTTCCCCCCTCTTTAGGAATTGAAAAAAAAAAGGCATGCTTGGTTTTTAGATCATTGGATTTGATTTGGAAATTATTGAGACTGAAACTTCTAGCTGTTGGCAGAATTTTAATTTTTTTTGCTGAGATGTTATGTGATTGCGATGCCAATTGAATTTTCTATGGATTTTGAACAAAGGCTGCGCTGACGTTTTGTGATATTGGATTGAAAATGAGAAAGTAGACCACTTTGACTAACTGTGGCATGATAATGAATTTATGAAATCTGAACTGTGATTTTTATAGAATCTATTTACCCCTAATAATGTTTTTCATTTCGTTTATGTAGATATAATTTAACTACACATTGCATGAGCTGTCTGTCATTCATTTTGTAATCTAAGCTTTTTCTTCCTTTCCTATTTTATTTTCAGAACATGTAGTATCTATCTTGATAACATGTTTGATGTACCGGCTTAAATGTCTGAGAGATGAAAACATTATTTATTTTGTTGGAGTGATAAAAATTTTCTCGTAGAAAGCATTGATTCTATTTTGTTTTCCATGCATAAGATGCAAATGGTCACGAGTTTCCATGTCACGAGTTTCTTGTTTCCCAATTTTGGTTAGATACTGTTCGGATGTGCCGCTCAGTATACAATAATGCCAGCTTTTGGAGTGCTTATCAGTAAATTCTTGGGCCTTCCACCAGCACTTTCAGTTGGTTTAATTTTGCTCTCTTGTTGTCCTGGCGGTACCGCGTCCAATGTGGTAAAACTTATATTTACCTATTTTGTTCCTTTTATATTCTGAATTCAATTAAAAGCACACTTGGCAGACATTTGCATATCCTAATTAGAGTAAACCTGCCTAAGTGATAACTCCATCGTTTCTCCCAATTAAATATATAGTGTTTTTGTTCTATCATAACTTATGGTCATGGTAAGCATGCCTTCTGTTATTTGTGGGTGTAAATGCATCAATAACTAAGGCTCTTATGGGTAGCATGTGAATCAGCTTTAAAAATAGCTAAATCAAAGATCTACACTAGATTTTCGAACTTTGCTGATGTGTCTGCAACAAAGATCTCTCAAAAGGGGACCTACTTCTCATTTCTAAAAAAAATCAATACATTCGAGTGAGAAACTGGAAAACCGATGTTTCGTAATGGCCAAAATATAGGTAATATTAAGAGTCCTAGATGATTGTACGATTGTTATATGGGTATAATTGATGGAAGCGTTTTTGCTTGAGTTTTGATCATAAATTCAAATTAGTTGTTCTCAATGAAAGCATTACCAGAAATAAATCAAAGAACTTTAGAGCTGAAGAAGACTTACTGATCAGCTCAAACACCGATTATAACTAGTTTTCAGTGTGTATATCAACAGTGTAAGGAGTTGATATATCTATTAAAGTACATGAATACATGCTATGATGACTATAAGATACCAGTTCATTTTTACCTCAGTGATAAAGTGTTACAGGCAACGTTAATCGCTCAAGGGGATGTTCCACTATCTGTTGTTATGACAACGTGCACCACACTTGGAGCTGTACTTCTTACTCCTCTTTTGACAAAAATTCTGGCAGGAACATATGTTCCTGTGGATCCTGTTAAGCTTTCAATCAGCACCTTGCAGGTATAAATGCTTGCTTTTCCATACTCAAATATCATTATCTTAATATTCACAATTTTCAATTTTTTAATTAATATGGTGATAATACTTTTGAACTAGGTGGTTGTTGCTCCAGTTCTGCTAGGTTCCTATACACAGAGCGCATTTCCTGCTGCAGTGAAGGTGGTGACACCTTTTGCTCCACTGTTTGCTGTTTTAGCTTCATCTTTATTAGCTTGCAGGTTCTATGATTCATTATTTAGTTTATTTTCATAGATATGGTTTTGATGGTTTCTGTCTTACATATTTCCACTTTTTTTCTTCGGTCTAATCCAGTGTATTATCTGAAAATGTGGTTCGTCTAAAATCCTCAATGGTTGGTGCTGCTTTGGCATCTCATGTCTCTCTGATTACGCGCATCAAATCAATTTTGTCTGGAGAACTAGGAGTTATAATGCTTGCTGTGCTGATGTTGCATTTTGCTGGCTTCTTTGTCGGGTAAGAGTAACCCTTCATTTTTATCTTTTAATGATTTTGGTTTTTTTTTTTTTTTTTTTAAAGGAAATTATTTCAGTTGGTTATGCTTAGAATTCTGTTTTAATGGATTCCTTTGTTTCAGTATTTAGTTATGACAAATTTGATTTTTGGCTT
>SKCR01045645.1:0-51851 GCA_019454045.1 Zanthoxylum bungeanum | reverse complement strand
ATTCAATGTGCAATTAGCAATCAATTAAATCCATGGGCCCGTGGTACATTGTAGAAGTAAGTTCTAAGTGTTATTAAGAGATTGCTAATAGAATCGTCGACGAGATTATACCTATAGATATTTGACGTTTTTATCTATATCCCTGAGATAATCCGAATACCTGTGACGGAGGGATTATACGTATGCGATGACCTCGACCTGTATGATTCAGTGAGTTTATCTGTGGTCGTCATAATTTACGGGTGGGTAGATTATGGACACGAAATTGAATTTCATGACGGAAATGCATGAATCTAAAGAGTCTCACTAATGAAACATACTCGTGGAGCACTAGGACAAATATTATAAATAATATTGATTATTTATAAATTGTTTAACGGTTAAACGAAATATACATGCTTCAAGGGTTATTCGGCCATCTACTAGTAAGTGTGTATTTCGATTAAATACTTGATTTTATTAAACACACATTAATTATTTGTCAAATAAAGTATTTGACACATATTCCAAATATATGTATTATGGAATTTTTAAAGTAAATATGATACATGTTTCTAGATATTTGTATTTAGTAATTATCTAATAATTTAATTATTAAATAATTAGGATAATTAAATATTTTTATCTTTATCATAATTAAGGCTAAATTTGGCTTAATGTGATTGGTGCACATGTATATTTGCTTTTTGAAAATGGTAGCAAAATTGGATTTTGATTCTTTTAATTTGGATTAAAAAATTGCAAAATCCAATCTTCCAATTTTGCCATCCCCCTATTCGACCAAGTAACCCTAGTATATAAGGGTTTCATTTTTCATTTACTTCATATTCTAAGCTTTCAAAAAACACAAAAACCTAAGAGACTTGAGAGGAAAAATGAAGAAACCAATAAGAAAATGGAGAAATCTTGGAAATTAGTAAGTAATTTCAACTTTTCTTTAAAGAAAAATGTTTCTTTTGTTCTTGGCTACAAAATATGTTGTTCTCCTGTTTCTCTACTCTCTTTTGTTTGTGTTATGAAGTTTGGAAGCTTGAATGAAAGATGTATGCATGTATATAAACAAGTTTGCTTATTAAAGGTTAATAAGCACACTTTTAAACATTAGATGATTTAGTTGTCATTCTAGAGTTGCTTAGCCACTCATAAATGACCTATAATTTTTCTTGAGTTGTTTCATGGTGGTGAGACTTGTTTGGTGTGGTAAGAATTGAATTAAAGTATTGAATTTTGTTTAATTTGGTGTAATTTGTCAATTTATGGAAATTATAAAATCAGTATTCATAACTTTTTCCAAAGTTGGGGCTTTTCATATATATGTTGTAATTTTATGTATATATGATGTATATTAAATTTGGGATTGATTGGATTTGGTCTTGACATGTTTTGAACTAAAAAGAACCAAATTGTAAATCCTGGAAAATTAAAAGACCTCTCGACAATTTGGGAAAAATTCTTTAATTGCAATTTTTATTTTCATGTATAAGACATGTATAAATCATTTTGGTAGTGATTTGGAATCACCTAATTATGTATTTGACAAATTAGGACTAAAATGATTAAAATGTAAAGTTTAGGGGCATTTCCATAATTACTGAAAAATCTGAAATATTTTTCAGATTTCTTTTTAATGTATATGTGATGTACAAATTGATAAGTGTGGTTTATACCCACTTATTCCTGAATTCGCAGCTTAATATTTCTTAGTTTCCATATCATTTAATTTTTTTTAGTTTGTTTATTTTAATTATAGGAGCATTAATACATGAGGAAAATGGACCAATTCGATGTTTTTGAGACTTTGCGGAGGTATCGGACAGTACGGGAGCAACAGGAAACAGAGCGTGAGCACCAGTGGAAAAAATACACTGGCGCCGCGGTGCCTCACGAGCTCCATAGTAAAAACCGAGGGTTTGGCGCCGCGGCCCTGTGGGACATGCGCACCAGAAACATAAATTTAGGGTTTTTAACATGTATTATGACCCCCAATGCTCTATTATAAATTCATTAGTTCGTCCAAAACTCAAGAAGAAGAAGGCTAATACACAACACAAAACACCAAAATACATATTTTAGAGAGATCCAAGGAGGATGATTGAAGAGCGACAAGAGGAGACGAAAGCGGGACGTCCGAAAAGGAAGAGATTCAATTCGGGTTTTATCTTCTTGTTTCTTTCTTAGAACTCTAATGATTTCCATTAGATTCATGATTTGTTTTCATTGTTTTTTATCTATTGTCATGAACTAAACTCCTTGATTATGGAGAATGATGTAACTGATGCTTGAACCTTATAATTGTTTGTCAATTTTGTTATGAAGTTTTATTCAGTTTATTTGTATTCTTTTTAGTTTAATGCTTTGTGTTTGCTGGCCACAAATATGATGATATATGTTTAGAATCTATCACTCAAGAGAGTGGATTTTGAATAGATCGAGAGAATATAACATATGAGTTTTATAGAGTTCGAGAGAGTATATAAGTTCCTTTGAAGTCGTTAATATAGAATCACAAAACGTAATGAGTTGTTAACTATTAAATTTTTATAGAGATATCGAAGTCTGTAGTTAATGATATTTTCACTGATACTCGATAGAGGGAGTGAATAATTTCGGAGTCTTGACTTATAAACAATATAACTGAACAATGATTAATATGCATGACAGATACATAGGCAACAGCTAGGTGAAATCAGGATCTAGAATCTCTATCGTATTAGTTCCTCCTATATAAGTATTTTTATATTTTATTTATTTAATTAATCTATGTTAATTATCATCTAATAAAGTTAGGATTATCAATTGTAGTACTTAGTGCGAGTTTACGCAATCCATGTGGTTTCGACACTCTTCACTCATATTTATACTAAAACTTGACATCGTATACTTGCGGTACGATATAAAATATCACAACAAGTTTTTGGCACCGTTACCGGGGATTATTTGTTTAATTCACATTAATACTATTGCCGAGTAATCTGAGCTTTAATTTAGATTTTATTATTTATTTATTTTATTATTTTTTTATTTTTTTTTTTGTCTTAAGTTTTTTATTATTATTATATTATATATATATATATATTTTTTTTTTTTTATTGTTATTATATATTTTTTTCTTTCTTTCGTACGAGGAGAGTTGGAAAAGAAGCAATGTCAGTTCCTATTGGTGCACTGATAGCTCAAGTATCGTCCCTCACGACTAATCTAGAAGTATTGACAAATCAAATGAGCCAACCGTTTATTGGAGCTGTTTCTGCTAATGGAATGCTTTTACCCAACAGAGGAGCATGATTTGAACAGTACAATATATGAACAATCGGAATTTCAACAACTATAGAGGCAGTCCTATGCCTAATTATTATCATCAGAATTTTTCATATGCTAATATGGAGAACATCTTGCAAATTCCTCATGGCTTCAACTATCCCGGAGATGAGCAGAAACCTTCCTTAGAAGACCTCATGAGCACATTTGTATCTACAGCTTCAGAGAGGTTTGAGAAGAATGAGTCAAGGCTGAATATGGGGGCAACATTGAAATCTTTAGAAGCGCAAATTGGGTTGCTTGTTTCTTTCATGGCCAATCAACAGAAATGGGTGTTTCATAGTAATACTGAAGTCAACCCCAAAGAGCAATGTCAAGTCATAACCCTTAGGAGCGGAAAAGAGATTAAAGACGCCTCTCAAGATTTAGGCAGTAAATATAAAGAAGTCACCTTTAGTGCTTTCAGAACCATGCTGAGTCCTCAATGTGATACATAATGTCACATAGTAGATATAGTAGAGAATCGAGTTGCAAACACGCAGGGTAAATCAGTATTTCAGCAACCTACGAGCATAGTGCAGCCATGCATAAAAGAAAATTCTCCACAGCTGAACCTGAGACCACTCCCAAAGCGCCGTAAAAAGAGGAAAAGAAAGGTCACTGCTCACTTGGAGATGATCACTGGAAGGTTAAAAATGAGGCCGACCCAATTATGCCGAATGTGCAGTCCAGAATTTCCAACTGGGGGAAAATCTACATATCCTATGGGACTATCTATGGATAAACTGCCACAGCTTGCCAAGCTGTCTTTTTCATGTCATAAGAACTGGTGGATACCAAAGAAGAAAGCAGATGAGATTACTCGGTTCACTACATTTAAGCCACCATGACCATTTGGGTGGTTACGTCTGGCTGAAATCGTTAAACTTAGCGCTAGCAGGAGGCAACCATTGCATTTGCATCTTGTTTATTTTTGTTTATTTATTTTAGTTTATTGTGTGCTATTTATTAATTTGTATGTTATTTATGCAGGTAACACGAAACACACAACGCCCGTGCAACCAAATTCTAACCAGCAAAAGCCTTATCAACTTCATGTACGGTAGTGTTGTTCCTCACTCTTGTTCTTTATTTTTTATCTTACATTGAGGACAATGTAAGTTTTAAGTTTGGGGGTGTGTGCATGTTGTTTACTTGTTATTTATTTATATATATAAAAAAAAAATTCTAGTTTTAGTCTTTGATAGTAAAGCATAAATCTTATGATGATACTGTTTGTTTATGGGTGAAATTTTAGAAACGATAAGTGCCCAATTTACTTTTATCTGATGCCTTGAGTAGTTGATGTATGTTTGACTCGTAAGCACTCAATTATAGGTTTTTAGAAATGAAAACTTAAGTAGTTGACAAGGTGACTAGTTGAAGAAATTACACGTCGATAAATGACCGTTTGCTTCGATATCTTTATTGATTTGTTAGTGTTATGATGTATGGTATCGATAGAAATAAAAGAAAAAAAAAGTCTCTAAAGAAAGAAAATAAACCACCTATAACCGATAAGTGTGAAGCTACCCATGGGCGAGTATTAGGACCACCATGAGGAGAAATGATACCTTAAATGGTATGTGAGTTGAAAAAAAAGAAAAGAAAAAGTTCAAAAAAAGTGCAAAAAGAGACAAGAAAAAGAAAAGAAAAATCATACCATACTGAGCACAAATAAAGCAATTACAGAGTATACTTGAGATATTTAAGTTGGTTTGACCCATCGATCCTATTTTAAACGAAATCATTAAGTTGGCTTAATTAGGAATCAAGCTGTGATGAACCTTTACACACACACATGAGTCTACCTAGATGATTATTCAGGAACTTGGATCTGAGCTGAATTACGTACTTTGAAGGTTCTCTGATTTCATTGATAAGCACTATTTTGAGGACAATTTTGTGCATAACTATCAGGATTATTTTAATTATTTTATATTTGTTTTATATTTTTGCATGATTGTGTGTGAATGACGTTTAATAAGCGTGTCGTCGTTGTAAGCCCTCTGTGGGAACACAGAAACTCTGGGCGACGCCGTTCCTAGGCTCGCGCCTAGTTGGGAAGTACTAAATAACATGGAGTCGCCACCCCACCCGGTGTGAACCGGGAAAATGAGATTTAAGGCTGCACTCACCCCTCGCAAGGGAAGACCTCAAACCGTTGGGTTCGGAATGGTCCCTTACTTATGTCACTTGTAATAAAAGGATTTATGTAATAATTTAACCAGGCTTAAATAACATTTATTTCCAAAAATCATGCTTCTAAATTCATATGCATACATCAACAGTTCATCACAACATGCAACATCACATGGCAATCTTATGAACATATTTCAATCCTGTGGTGGAAAACTAAGAACAACATAATCATGCTTGAGTACTATCTCATGAACCTATTAACCAAATAACATGCTAACAGCCTGATCATGCTTGAATACAATCCCAAGAACACATAGAATGGATAAATGCAGGAATACAAATAATACGGTTGGCTATATAACACAAGAAATATCAACCAATAGGCAATTATGCCTGAATATGATAAGGCAGACTCAGTTCAGTGTGTGCGCGTTCGTGTAGCGTTCGTAAACGCGTTCGAACGGTAAACAGAAGGTTCGCGTTCGTATGGCATTTGATAACGCGTTCGAACGGAAATGAAACAGAATGCTCGCGTTCGTATGGCGTTTGATAACGCGTTCGAACGGAAATGAAACAGAATGCTCACGTTCGCATGGCGTTCGTGAACGCGTTCGAACGGAAATGAGACCTGATGCATGATAAGGCAAAAATGCTTGCGCGTTTGAGTTGCGTTCGTAAACGCGTTCGAACGGGAACAGACCTGATGCATGAAATGGGACGCAATACATAAACAACAAAATAAAGGGGCGCGGCGAAGTACTGCCGTAAAGGTGGCCTTTTGGGGCTCTTGATCTCTCAAAGAGAGGACCTTTAGACCAACATACTAAGCCCATGCGCGTCACATCACATCATGCATACAAACATAAAGACAATCATATTATTCTAAGTATGTCCGATTGAACGTGTATTGCATCCAACCGAACACACATCAACCGGCGCGGCAAAGCATCGTGGTAAAGGGCTTTAACCCCTCCCCATAGGGGATATTTCATTCCACTTATTAAGCCCATGCGCTCGATTGAGTCATGCATAAATAAGCAACATGCAGAATTTAGGTGACGAAAAATAAATAAATAAAAGCAACACAACAAGAGAAGGTGCCGTTTACTCAAGTGGTACGTGGAGTTGTATCCCAAGTACAGACCGCACTACCGTCCATTCGGATTCGGCTACGGAATTTACGTCTGGGTTTCCATCCTATATACCACAAGAGACGACAGTCTTCCATTTCATTCAAGCCACAACATGCATCCATAAACGACTCTCATGTGAATAGAATTCAATAATAATAAAAAAACGAATATAAACTAATGAAAAGGTACCCTCAGGTCTAACCTTTTAAATCACCTCTCGGATGTACGGTACACGATCGTCGGAAGGGTGGATGCTCCGCAACTCTCCCGGTTCACTGGTTCACTGTTCTCGTTCGTTGTCTTACTGTTTTGAGTCGTCGTTCTCCGTCTTTTGCTATTGTTTCCTGTTGTTTCGCTGCCGTTCCTCTTTATCTTTTGCTTACTGTTTTTGGGTGTGTGTTCTTCCTGTAATTTTCTTGTGTGTTATGTATGAGCTAGGGACTAGCGTTGAGAAGTTGGTGAAAGGTTTTTTATAGGCAAAGGGTTGGGCTTGACAAGGAAAGGGATTTGGCTAATTAAAGAGGGATTTGATTTGGTTTGGTTAAGGGAAGCAAGGGATTTGATTTGGTTTGGTTTAGGAATACAATATTTTAGATTGGTAATTATCTTATTAGATTGGAAGTCAAATATATGATTGGCTTTAATTGGTTGATTGATTTTAACTTAGGTATGATTATATTTTTGATTTAGTATGTGATTTGTTTAATTTAGGCATGATTTTAGTTTAAGTTGGTAATTGTTTATTTTTGTTTGGTATATGTTTTATTAATTATTTAATTAATTTAATTATTATCTTATTTAGTTAATGTTTTAATTAATATTTATTTATTTAAATTGGGATGTGTTTATGGGCTTTGGGGGCTAATTGGGGCTGGATGTGAGGCTAGCAGCAAAACCAGAATTACCGACACCGTTCGAACGCTTCCTCGAACGCGGCACGAACGCCCGCAATCCGTTTGACGTTCGACACGTAACACGAACGCAGCACTAACGAAAACAGTGAACCTTGTTTATTCTGAATTTCCCCTTCCGATATCCGTTTCCCGCGGCTTTCGTGACTCAAAAGGTAGTGCCTCCAAATGAGGCTCATCATCGGGTTTCACATGCGAAAATGCAATGCCTACAGTCGCCCCCACTTTGATGGGACTTGTGCAGTGTGTGACTTTGAACAATCCTATCAAAGTTATGCAATGCATTTTACTTACCTGGCTTGGCTGCCGCCTCGAGTTGAGTTGGTACTGCAGCGAACCTCGATCCTGGGACGTGTCCCAATAATTGCAACTGACAACGGGGGCACCTCGACCCAACACCGCTGACTATAGGGACCTCGCCCTCGAACTGATGATGTAGTGGGCACCTCGACCCTGGGCACCTCGACCCGGAACTACAACTGACAACGGGGGCACCTCGACCCTGGGCACCTCGACCCAACACCGCTGAATACAGGGACCTCGCCCTCGAACTGATGATGTAGTGGGCACCTCGACCCTGGGCACCTCGACCCGGAACTACAACTGACAACGGGGGCACCTCGACCCTGGGCACCTCGACCCAACCCGCTGAATACAGGGACCTCGCCCTCGAACTGATGATGTAGTGGGCACCTCGACCCTGGGCACCTCGACCCGGAACTACAACTGACAACGGGGGCACCTCGACCCAGCACCGCTGAATACAGGGACCTCGTCCTCGAACTGATGATGTGTCTCCATACCTGGAGATGACATGATATGGGCCTCGCCCCCAAGTTGATGTGGGCCTCGCCCCTTGGGACTCACCCCAAAAACTGAAATTGCGTTGACGTTGCTTGGCTCATTCTTGCCGCTTTCTTCTTTCTTTGAACCTGCGAACACAAAACAGAAACAAACACAAAGAGAATGCAACCTTACGTGTATGCATGAATGGTTTCCCTATTCCGTTGGGTTAGATCTTCTGTCGATCCTTGTGGTGACTGCTCAGTCTTCTCTCCCTCAGACAAAGTACTGCTTTAATCTGTCTACGTTGATCGGCTCGGTGAACTCGTTTCCTTCCAAGTCTGATAGCTTCACTACTCCATTTCCCATGACTTTCTGAACGATGTAAGGTCCTTCCTAGTTAGGCCTGAATTTCCCTCTCGGATCTGTCGTCGACGGCCTCGACTGCTTAAGTACCAAATCACCCTTTCTGATCTTTGTGGGACGTACTTTCTTGTTGAATGCCCGAGCTAGTCTCTTCTGATACAACTGCATGTGATACAAAGACTTCGTTCTCTTCTCATCCAACAGTGCTAACTGATCAAATCTCTGTGCGGCCCATTCCTGTTCCGGTAATTCTGCCTCTACTAATACCCTCAGGGACTGTATTTCCACTTCTACTGGCAATACTGCTTCTATTCCGTAGACCAAGGAGTAAGGTGTTGCACCCGTTGCCGTTCTTACTGATGTTCTGTACCCCCACACAGCATACGGTAATTTCTCAGCCCAATCTCTACAATTTTCTGTCATCTTGGCTAAAATTGTCTTTATAGTCTTGTTGGCTGCCTCAACTGCCCCATTTGCCTACGGCCTGTACGGTGATGACTTGTGGTGGCCTATCCCATACCTCTGTAACATTGCCTTCGTCTCTCCTTGAAACTGGACCCCGTTGTCTGTCACTACATGATACGGCATACCATACCGACAAATGAGGTTCCGAGCTATGAACTTTGCCATCTGCTTCGCTGTAACATTACGGAAGGATTCGGCTTCCACCCACTTTGAGAAGTAATCTACTGCCACCACTATGAAGCGATGCCCATTTGATGCATTTGGTCGAATTTCCCCAATCATATCAATTCCCCATGCTGAGAAAGGCCACGGCTCTGACAACCCGTGTAATTCTGTGTGCGGTAAGTGATTCAAATTACCGTGTGCTTGACAGTCATGACAGTGCTTTACCATCTTCGCGCAGTCCGTTTCCATGGTTGACCAATAAAACCCCTGTCTCACTATCTTGCGGGACAAGTTCAACCCATTCATGTGCGGACCACATACCCCAGCATGTACCCTCTTCCATCACTTTCTGAGCTTCTTCTTTCTCAAACATTTCAACTGAATACCGTTTGCCTGCCTCTTGTACAGTTCCCCTCTCAGAGTCACATACTGGGAAGCCAACTTCTGAATGGCTATTCTGTCTTTTCTGCCCGCCCCTTCCGGGAATTCACCATGTTCCAGATACCTCTGAATGTCATAATACCAAGGTTTACCGTCGTTAACCTCAACCTCCAGAATTTTTTCTATCTCATAAGTAGGTTTACTTGCTGTTGTCAGTACCAACGGTCTCATCACTAACTTCTCTGGATTTTCCCAAGTCGCCGCTAGTGTAGCCAATGCGTCTGCCATCTGATTCTCTTCCCTCGGTAGGTGCTGAAACTTACACTCGGGGATATCCTGTGCCAATTTTCTGAGGTGAAAAAGGTAAGGCTTCAACCGTTCTTCTTTCAATTCCCATTCTCCTCGCATCTGCTGGACTACTAACATAGAATCTCCGTAGATTTCCACACTCCCGGCCTCTTCAAGGCTATCAATGTTGTCAAACCAAAAGCACATGCTTCGTACTCGGCCATGTTATTAGTCACTCTGAATGTCAACCTCTTAGCCAAAGGCAAAGTCTCTCCCTTGGGGGTTACTATCACGATCCCAATTCCGGCTCCCTTGTAATTCACTGCTCTGTCAAAATACATCTTCCATCTCTGAACTGTTATTGCTTGGATCTCTCATATCTGGAAACTCAAACTTATACTGATCCCCCTCAACAGGTTGCAATGCCAGAAACTCCGCTACTACTGCTCGTCCCTTGATCACTTTGGAGGTGATATACTCAATGTCAAACTCTGTCAACAATACCAACCATCGGCCCAGTTTTCCCACTGGTGAAGGCACTAATGAAGATATTTCAGAGGATTCTCCTTTGCCACCACCTTGATCTTGTAAGACTGGAAGTAATGTCGCAACTTTCTGGAAGCCCATACCACTGCAAGACAAATCTTCTCAACCTCCTGATATCGGGCCTCATACGGGAGCATCTTCTTACTCAGATAATAAACTGCATGCTCTACTCCTGTCTCATCTGCATGTACCATCATACCCCCCAATGCTTCTGATTCTATAGCAAAATACAATATCAAAGGTCTACCCACCTCGGAGGTTTCAATACGGGTGGCTTCACCAAGTACTCTCTGATTCTGTCGAAGGTGGTCTGACACTGTTCATTCCATCTCACTGGCTGATCTTTTCTCAACAGTTTGAAGATAGGCTCACATACCGATGTCAACTTGGCAATAAACCGACTGATGTACTGAATCTTTCCAAGAATGCCCTGACTTCCTTTTCTGTCTTCGGTGCAGGCATTTCTTCTGTGATTGCCTTGATCTTTTCGGAGTCTACCTCTATTCCGCCCATTCCCACTGTATGACCAAGCAATTTCCCTGATGTCACCCCAAACACACATTTCTTGGGGTTAAGCCGCAGGTTATATCTGTCAACTCTCTGAAGGAACCTGTCCAATGCCTCAATATGCCCAACTCTCGTTTCTGATTTCACCATCATGTCATCCACATACACCTCAATCTCTTTGTGCATCAAGTCATGGAAGAGGGTAGTGGCCATCCGCTGATAAGTAGCTCCTGCATTCTTAAACCCAAACGGCATTACTTTGTAACAATAGGTACCCCACTCGGTAACGAATGCAGTCTTGTGTTTATCTTCCTCAGCCATGAGAACCTGATTGTACCCTGAAAATCCATCTGCAAATGAATACATAGCAGACAAAGCCCACTATCAACCAGAACGCGAAAATCTGGGCGACGTCGTTCCTAGGCTCACGGCCTAGTTGGGAAGTACTAAATAACATGGAGTCGCCACCCGGTGTGAACCGGGAAAATGAGATTTAAGGCTGCACTCACCCCTCGCAAGGGAAGACCTCAAACCGTTGGGTTCGGAATGGTCCCTTACTTATGTCACTTGTAATAAAAGGATTTATGTAATAATTTAACCAGGCTTAAATAACATTTATTTCCAAAATATCATGCTTCTAAATTCATATGCATACATCAACAAGTTCATCACAACATGCAACATCACATGGCAATCTTATGAACATATTTCAATCCTGTGGTATGGAAAACTAAGAACAACATAATCATGCTTGAGTACTATCTCATGAACTATTAACCAAATAACATGCTAACAGCCTGATCATGCTTGAATACAATCCCAAGAACACATAGAATGGATAAATGCAGGAATACAAATAATACGGTTGGCTATATAACAGAAAAAATATCAACCAATAGGCAATTATGCCTGAATATGATAAGACAGACTCAGTTCAGTGTGTGCGCGTTCGTGTAGCGTTCGTAAACGCGTTCGAACGGTAAACAGAAGGTTCGCGTTCGTATGGCATTTGATAACGCGTTCGAACGGAAATGAAACAGAATGCTCGCGTTCGTATGGCGTTTGATAACGCGTTCGAACAGAAATGAAACAGAATGCTCACGTTCGCATGGCGTTCGTGAACGCATTCGAACGGAAATGAGACCTGATGCATGATAAGGCAAAAATGCTTGCGCGTTCGAGTTGCGTTCGTAAACGCGTTCGAACGGGAACAGACCTGATGCATGAAATGGGACGCAATACATAAACAACAAAATAAATGGGTGCGGCGAAGTACTGTACTGCCGTAAAGGTGGCCTTTTGGGGCTCTTGATCTCTCAAAGAGAGGACCTTTAGACCAACATACTAAGCCATGCGCGTCACATCACATCATGCATACAAACATAAAGACAATCATATTATTCTAAGTATGTCCGATTGAACGTGTCTTGCATCCAACCGAACACACATCAACCGGCGCGGCAAAGCATCGTGGTAAAGGGCTTTAACCCCTCCCCATAGGGGATCTTTCATTCCACTTACTAAGCTCATGCGCTCGATTGAGTCATGCATAAATAAGCAACATGCAGAATTTAAGTGACGAAAAATAAATAAATAAAAGCAACACAAAACAAGAGAAGGTGCCGTTTACTCAAGTGGTACGTGGAGTTGTATCCCAAGTACAGACCGCACTACCGTCCATTCGGATTCGGCTACGGAATTTACGTCTGGGTTTCCATCCTATATACCACAAGAGATGACACTCTTCTTCCATTTCATTCAAGCCACAACATGCATCCATAAACGACTCTCATACGAATAGAATTCAATAATAATAAAAATAAACGAATATAAACTAATGAAAAGGTACCCTCAGGTCTAACCTTTTAAATCACCTCTCGGATGTACGGTACACGATCGTCGGAAGGGTAGATGCTCCGCAACTCTCCCGGTTCACTGGTTCACTGTTCTCGTTCATTGTCTTACTATTTTGAGTCGTCGTTCTCCGTCTTTTGCTATTGTTTCCTTGTGGTTTCGCTGCCGTTTCCTCCTCTTTATCTTTTGCTTACTGTTTTTGGGTGTGTTCTTCCTGTAATTTTCTTGTGTGTTGTGTATGAGCTAGGGACTAGGGACTATGGACTAGAGACTAGGGACTAGCGTTGAGAAGGTTGGTGAAGGGTTCTTTTTATAGGCAAAGGGTTGGGCTTGACAAGGAAAGAGATTTGGCTAATTAAAGAGGGATTTGATTTGGTTTGGTTAAGGGAAGCAAGGGATTTGATTTGGTTTGGTTTAGGAATACAATATTTTAGATTGGTAATTATATTATTAGATTAGGAAGTCAAATATATGATTGGCTTTAATTGGTTGATTGATTTTAACTTGGTATGGTTATATTTTTGATTTAGTATGTGATTTGTTTAATTTAGGCATGATTTTAGTTAAGTTGGTAATTGTTTATTTTATGTTTGGTATATGTTTTATTTAATTATTTAATTAATTTAATTATTATCTTATTTAGTTAATATTTTAATTAATATTTATTTATTTAAATTGGGATGTGTTTTATGGGCTTTGGGGGGCTTATTGGGCTGGATGTGAGGCTAGCAGCAAAACCAGAATTACCGACACCGTTCGAACGCTTCCTCGAACGCGGCACGAACGCCCGCAATCCGTTTGACGTTCGAACGTAAACACGAACGCAGCACTAACGAAAACAGTGAACCTTGTTTATTCTGAATTTCCCCTTCCGATATCCGTTTCCCGCGGCTTTCGTGACTCAAAAGGTAGTGCCTCCAAATGAGTCTCATCATCGGGTTTCACATGCGAAAATGCAATGCCTACACCCTCACGAGACTATAACTCGTCCACTAGGGTCGCCTAGGGGTTTAAGGCTTGTTGCATACGCTAAATGCAATCGTGATCCCTACGAAAATGGCTTAGTTAATTTAGTAATTTTTATTTGTTAATTTGAATTTAGTTTTTATTTTTATCTTTTGCTCGGGACTAGCAAAACCTTAATCTGGGGGTGTTTGATAAGTGTGGTTTATATCCACTTATTCATGCATTCGTAGCTTAATATTTTGTTAGTTTCCATAGCATTTAATGTTTTTTAGTTTGTTTTATGTTTTAATTGTATGAGCATTAACACATGAGAAAATGGACCAATTCGATGTGTTTTGAGACTTTACGGAGGCATCGGACAGTGCGGGAGCAACAGGAAACAGCGCGTGAGCACCAGTGGAAAAAACGCACTAGCGCCGCGGCGCCTCACGAGCTCCATAGTAAAACTAGGGGTGTTCATTGGTCGGGTCGGGTCGGGTCAGTTGACCTGAAATCCAAAAATTGAGTACATGACCGCGCGGGCGGGTCAGAACGGGTCGGGTCAAAAAACTGTGGATCGGGTCGGTCACCATAAAAATTTAGTAAATATAACATATATATTTCGATGACACAAATTTAACAAGGTGGGTGTGTGGTTGAGATGGCAAAGTCCTTGATTAATTTCCAACTAATCGTGAGTTCGAAACTCACCATCTACAATTTGTTTAATAAATAAAAATTTCGAAAATTGGTAATATTAGGATTCGAACCTGGAATCCTTCAAAGACTCAGCAAAGATTTTACCTTTGCACCCACACCATTTTCTTGTATAAGTTGTATCATTTAAAATATATATATTATAGTTATTATATTATTTACATCAGGTCGGGTCGGGTCAGACCCGACTTTTCCAACAGAAACCCGTGACCCGGCCCGACATTTCGGGTCGGGTCAAAATTGACCTGAAATTTAATTTTAACATTCTTAAACCCGACCGGGTCGGGTCGCGGGTCGACCCGACCCTATGAACACCCATAGTAAAAACTGAGGGTTTGGCGCCGCGGCGCCCAAGCCCAGGCGCCGTGGCGCTGCGGGACAAGCGCAACAGAAACATAAATTTAGGGTTTTTAACATGTATTATGACCCTAAGGCTCTATTATAAATTCATTAGTTCGTTCAAAACTCAAGAAGGAGAAGGCTAATACACAACACAAAATACCAAAATACATATTTTAGAGAGATCCAAGGAGGAGGATTGAAGAGCGACAAGTGGAGACGAAAGCGGTGACGTCCGAAGAGGAATAGATTCAATTCGGGTTTTATCTTCTTGTTTCTTTCTTAGAACTCTTATGATTTCCATTAGATTCATGATTTGTTTTCATTATTTTTATCTATTTTCATGAACTAAACTCTTTGATTATGGAGAATGATGTATTTGATGCTTGAACCTTGTAATTGTTTGTCAATTTTGTTATGAAGTTTTATCAGTTTATTTGCATTATCTTGAGTTTAATGTTTTGTGTTTGCTGGCCACAAATATGATGATATATGTTTAGAATCTATCACTAGAGAGATGGAATTTTGAATAGATCTAGAGAATATAACCTAGGAGTTTTATAAAGTTCGAGAGAATTTATAAGTTCCTTTGAAATCGTTAATATAGAATCACAAAACGTAATGAGTTGTTAACTATTAGATTTTATAGAGATATCGAAGTCTGTAGTTAATGCTATTTTCACTGATACTCGAGAGAGGGAGTGGATAATTTCGCAGTCTTGATTTATAAACAATATAACTGAACAAATATTAATTGGAATGACAGATACATAGGCGACAGTTGGGTGAAATCAGGATCTAGAATCTCTATCGTATTAGTTCCTCATATATAAGTATTTTTATATTTTATTTATTTAATTAAATCTTTGTTAATTATCGTCTCAATAAAGTTAGGATTATCAATTGTAGTACTTAGTGCGAGTTAACGCAATCCATGTGGGTTCGACACTCTTCATTCATATTTATTCTAAAACTTGACATCGTATACTTGCGGTACGATATAAAATATCACAACACAAATCATTTTGGTTGTGATTGGAAATCACCTAGGCTTGTTTTGAACAACTTATGACTAAAATGATTAAAATGGAAAGTTTTGGGGTTGTATGGTAATTTACTGAAATTATGAATTCTGGGTTAAAAATTTCTGTTTTTGAGTATTGAGTGATTAAAATAAATAAGTTTATTTTAATTACCCAAGAAAATTTAAAGAATTAAGAAAATTTGATTTTGCGGTACGATATAAAATATCACAACACAAATCATTTTGGTTGTGATTGGAAATCACCTAGGCTTGTTTTGAACAACTTATGACTAAAATGATTAAAATGGAAAGTTTTGGGGTTGTATGGTAATTTACTGAAATTATGAATTCTGGGTTAAAAATTTCTGTTTTTGAGTATTGAGTGATTAAAATAAATAAGTTTATTTTAATTACCCAAGAATATTTAAAGAATTAAGAAAATTTGATTTTCCTGCATTCTGCTGCGTAACCCAGGTATTTTGCCCAAAACCCCAACACTTGATCTGGTCCAGACGACATAGAATAGGGGTGGGCAAAAAAACCGACCGAACCGAACCAAACCGGACCGAATTTACGGTTTTTTTTCTAACGGTTCGGTTTGCGGTTCGGATTGGCCCACCCCAAACGGTTTACGGTTCGGTTCAGGAGCTAATCTGAACCGCACCTGTTAAACCGAACCGAACCGTTATAATTAAAAAAATTATATATTTTTATAAAAAAAATTTGTATTTTTCTTTTAATTTTATTAGTATGTTAATATTTTTTATCTTAAATTTGTTGTTAATATTTTATTTGTTAATACTTTTATTTTTAAATTTTTTGTTTTATGGTAACATCATTATTCTTGAAATTAAAATGTTGGATTTGTTTCTTAATTAGAATGATGGTAGCATCATTATTCGAAATAATTTTTAAAAAATACAAGAATTAAGTGTGCCTCATTTTTCAATCCTTTATGGAGTGCATGTGTTTCATGGAGTCACAACTTACGCCCTAACACTTCATACTATTTGTTTAATAGACTAGTTTTTTTTTTCCACTCAAGTGGATAAAAATTAATTTTAAATATAATAATCTGTAAACCGAACCGAACCAATCCGTAAACCGCTGGTTTAAAAAATTTTCAATCCGAACCAAACCGTTATTTAATGGTTTGGTTTGAGAGGTAAAAAATCCGAACCGTAAAATATGATTTGGTTCGGTTTTTAGCAAAAACTGAACCAAACCGAACCGCGCCCACCCCTAACATAGAAGACTCCTCTGACCCTTTTCAAGACCAGTCGGATAGAGATCATCCTGAACCTTCATCTGGTTCAGTCGACATGAACATTCTTCATGGTTCATGTCGAGTCAAGATCAAAACCCCAATATTTTATCTAGACGACATTGAAGACTCACATGACCGACTCCCAGACCATCCTCAAGACTTGTATACTGAGGATCATTCTAGATCTTCATAATACCTCTGACATGTCCAAACGACATCAATATTCAGATACGCTTACATGCTTTAATCTAGTCTCAGACGACATACTCGTCAAGTACTCTCTAAGTCAAAGACTCATTGACTTAGAGAGTATGAGACAAACTGTACAAGCCAAATTTGGGCCAATGGAAAAATCGTCTTTTCATCTCGGGTCCAATATCATTCCAAACCCAAATGCCTACCAATATACGGCCCATGAGATTTAAACCATTCTTATCTAAAGCTCAACTCCTACAAACAACCAATTCATGAGTCAATGATGAACCAAGGAACTAAATACTTCTCAGGCCCGTATACTAGGAGGATCTCACATCACAACCTATTGACTTTCCCATACCCAAATCGAAAAACGTCTTTTCCTTAATTACCCCCATGTGGTTAGTCATTTTTGCACTGAAAATTTTATCATTTAATATATTAAATAACCCACCTCATAATAGCCTATAAAAGGATGCAGAACTAATAGTTGCAAATGAGGTCTTTAGCTATCATACTTCAGCTCTCAAAAGGGATCATCCTCTAAACACCAGCTCACCGCCCTCACGGCAGTTACAGAGGTCAATGTAACCTCGAACCTTGTTCTTTTATTACTTTTTGCTCGTCTTCACTACTGACTTGAGCGTCAGATTACCTACGACATCCACCACACCCACAACCGTGGGTAGGCTTCCCGCTCACTATACCTTTGTCTTATAGGATCGGTAATGCCTCATTTCTACGAATTCTCGAATGTGGACCTTAGGTAAAAATGAGCGTCTACGACAATTATAGTAGGACATTAATTCCTTAAGGATGTGAATTACTCTCTGTCATTTGGAACTTGTTTTGTTTTCTCTCTAACATGTTATGTTCAGTTCAATTTTGTTGTTATTTTCTAGTTTTTTAATAATAACCATTAAAAAAAACAACAACAATAATTGAGTCTAATATTTATTCAAAAAAATTACAGTGTAACTCTTATAATCATTACCATTTATACAAACAAAAAAATTCATCACAAGAGACAATCATCATTTAAATTATTTAGTGTAAGTAAGAAAATTAAAAAAAAACATTACCAAAATAAAAAAATTATAAACATTTATGAAATTTATCATAACTAAACACCAAATAAATTTAATAATATAACAAATATGATATATAAAATAACAACATAATATGATTAAATAAAAAAATTAATAAAATAAATTATTATTAAGTTAATTCGATTCGACTCGGTTTTTTAATTAAAAATTTATTATAATTCAATTCGGCTCGGTTTTTTAATTTAGTTATAGACTAACTTCCCCCCTCTTTCTTTTATTTCTCGGATGTCATGGATGTCTGACACCAGGTCTTCCTCTGCAAACCCTTCTGAACATCCGACTCCCCATGTTGAAAAGCTCTCCTCAAGCTCGGGGGCTCCAAGTATAGAGGAGCTTGATACTACCCCCACCCCTTCCGAAATTAAACAGGATACCTACCATCAGATGATCCCTCAGAAGGACCCAGAGTCCGGTGATTTTAACTCATCGGCTCTGGACATGGACTGTCCTTCCAAGATAACTGAAGACGACCTCGCACTGCTCCGGCAACGATATGACATTCCGATAGATATCGCCCTTGAAGTCCCCGGGACAATGGATTGTGCTAGCCAACCTGATGAGGGTTCGGTGGCCCTTCTTCCGGCTTTCTTTGAGTGTGGTCTTAATCTACCACTTCAACGTTACTTTGCCTGGATGTTGGCCGAGATGGAGATCGCCCCTTGCCAATTGAGCCTGAATAGCTGGAGGATTATGGCCGGTCTATATGTGATTTGGAGTCAGGAGGGGCTCGGCGAACCCTGTCTTGAAGAAGTGAAGAGGTTGTATCGACTGAAGGCCAAACCAAGAACGCACCATGGTTGGTACTACCTATCTGTTTATGCCGACTCGTCAAATATTGTAGGCAAACTCCCCGAATCCAACAAAAACTTCAAGGATTTATGGTTCTGGGCCACCGGAGATTGGGGACGGGTCCTGAGATCTTATGAAGAAGAGGTTTCTGTCCCGGATATCTTTAGAGCGGGAGGTTAGGAATCTAACCCTCAGTATTCCTGCTTTTGACTTTACGATAGATTTCTAACTGTTTTGACTTTTCCCATCTTGTTGGAGGGATGCTCTTAAGGTCTCCCACCAGGTCAGGGCGCGGGTACGCTGGGCTCGGCTATATGCCGATCATTGGAAGCAATTGGTTAACGACAAGGCCTTTATTGAGTCGGGCTTGATTCAGACTGCTCTTCCGAAGGTCCCCGGGGCGGATAGGTGGGCTTTTACTAACCTTCTAACCAGTCTCATTGTTTGCTTAGCATGATGATAATTTTTTTTCTTGCTCAGATTCTGGACTGACCACTCTTCTTGCTTTTGCTTTCTTCTTTCTCTCTTTTTTTTTTTTGTAGGCATGTCAAGAAGGCCAAAATACCTTGATCAACTGGCTGGCGCGACAAAGAAAACCGGTGAGATTGGGACCGGGCCCTCTCGGATACGGCCAGCAACTGCTGAGGCCAGATGAGTGACTGAAGAGGCGGCCCCGTTGGCTATCCAAAGCTTATCTTCACCTTCCAGGGTATCGCCAACAGTCTCCGCCCGTCCTGCCAGCCCATCAAAACCTACCAAAAAAAGGAAGCGTCCATTCGGGGCGGAGGAAGCCGAGCTGGTCCGGGAGGCGGAGGAGGAACGGGTCCTGAGTAAGAGGCAGCCCGTTCGGAAAGAGAAAAAAAGTGCCGAAGGGTTCCTCTAAAAAGCATAAAGGCACCGTAATTCTTGGCGAAGAAGACCTCGGTCAAGACATTCGGAGGCTACTTCTCATTTGGTGCCGGCATCAATGAACTGGCCGAGGCGGTCCCTCCGGCCAAAATTTTGAGATACGAAGATCTCTCTCCCGAGGATGTGGTTACCTTGTTGTGTTCCCAAATGGCAAAGGTAGTTACTCTTCCCTTATCCCGCCGTGAGTTCGTCTTTGATTTCTGATTTTCTGGTTCTTCTCGGTAGGCGACCTATCTGGCGGCCAAGAACAAATCTTCTCCTGAGCCTTTTATCCGAGGGTGGCCAAGCCCAAAGGCTCCAGAACCGGCTTAGTGAAATAGAGGCCGAGCTGGCCCGTAAAGATGAGAACATAAAAAATCTGGAGCTGGCTGCTGTTGAGGCTCATACAACAAACAAATCTCTTCGGGCTGATGCCTCTTTAGAGAGAAAAAATGCTGATGTCGCCAAGAAGGACTTTGAGGCTGCCCAGGCTGATAACAGGATCCTGCAAGTGGAAGTGTGCAGTGTTGAATCTAAGCTAAGGGCCAAAGATGAGGAATTGGAACGGGCCCGTGCCGAGCTTAGGAGAAGATAACTTGAGTTGGAGGTCGAGAGAGACTCCATCCGTCTCGAAGGGGTTGGTGATTGTGCTGAAATTATTCTGATGGTACTGCCCAGCCTTGATATGAGGCCTATTCACGCGGCCATCCGCTTCTGCAAGAGGGAAATCTCAGAAGAGGAGTTTAAAAGAATGGCTGCCCCCTTCTTCCGTAGAAGTGATGGACTCTGATCCTATTTTGATCACCCCGGCTCCTGAAGAGGACCGATCTGAGGCTCCTGCTCTTGAAGAGGTCTGGCCTGAGGTTCATGTTCCTACTCCTGAAGCCGTAACTTTCGAGGCCTCCCAAGTTGGCGATGTAGGAGCTACTATCCAACCTCCCGAGGCCAAGCCGAGCCATCCGTCATCTGAGCTGCGCGGGCTGACTGACAAGGGGTAACCCGAACGGGGCCCTGTGTAAACTTTTTTATTGTAATAACATTTAACACTTTATTTGAATATATTTTATTTGTTTCTGTTATTTTCTTCTATTTTTCGTAATTTGCTCTGCACGACTCCCTTCAAACGAACACTTGAGACCCGTACGAACTGAAAATGAAATCATTCAGTGGACGAGAATCGATTCCGAGCTAGTCGAAATACTTTACTTTGGGGGAATGTTACGTCCCCCGTTTGATCAGACACACCCGGTGGGGCGTAACCCGACCTCGAGCTGTGAGAAACATTTGGCTCTGGGGGAATGTTACGTCCCCAGTCCAAATGGATGGACCCGGTGGGACATGACCCGACCCCGAGCCGAGAGAATTACTTGGCTCTGGGGGAATGTTGCGTCCCCAGACCAAAATGATGGACTCGATGGGACATAACCCGACCCCGAGCTGAGAGAATCAAAGTGGCCTTGGCGGAACGAAATCCAGTCCCGAGCTGAATAACCAAGTGGCCTCGGCGGAACGAATCCAGCCCCGAGCTGATTAACCAAATGGCATCGGCGGAACGAATCCATCCCCGAGCCGATTAACCAAGTGGCTTCGGCGGAACGAATCCAGCCCCGAGCCGATTAACCAAGTGGCCTCGGCGGAACGAATCCAGCCCCTAGCCGATTAACCAAATGGCATCGGCGGAACGTATCCAGCCCCGAACCGATTAACCAATTGGCCTCGGCGGAACGAATCCAGCCCCGAGCCGATTAACCAAGTGGCCTCGGCGGAATGAATCCAGCTCCGAGCCGATTAATCCTTGGGACTTATTCAGAAGGGAAGTGAATCAACCTTTTGAAGCCCTACCGAATCTGGCACGGGCGTCCCCTTGCCAGACCGGTGAAAAACAAAAACAAAACCCTGGAAAATAAAATTAAATGGCGGGGGCGACTTAGCACTTATCCCAAAACAAAATGTTAAAGTGTAAACAACAGCACATATTCCTTAAGACAGCGTCCTGCCCGAGGTTTCCAAAACACAATCCTGAATCTTTCAATTCAAAGTCCCGGCGAACCAGGATTTGGATCAAAAAGCGTTTAAAATGGTAATGGCACATCCTTCATACTTCAGATCTCCATGGAGCCTGTGAACTATCCGAGGGCTCCTCCTTACAACGCTGGAGCAAGCATACGCTACGAGGGCACAATATCTTCCTGTGCTACACTTCTCTTGGATCCAAATGATCAAAGAAATAGGGATCAAAGAGTGTCTGAGATATTAAGGGCATATTCCTCCTTATGTTCGGTAACACTGGAGCAAGCAATCGCCACAGGGGGGTATCGTCCATCCCCGTGCTATGCTTCTCATGGATCCGAATGATCAAGGTAATGGGGATCAAAGAGTGTTCGAGACATTAAGGGCATTCTCCTCCTTATGTTCGGTAACACTGGAGTAAGCAATCGCCACGGGGTTATCATCCCTCCTCGTGCTATGCTTCTCACGGATCCATTAATCAGGTAGGTGAGGATCATAGAGTGTTTGAAACATTAAGGGTATTTTCCTCCTTATGTTCGGTAAAACTGGAGTAAGCAATCGCCACGGGGGTATCATCCATCCCCGTGCTACGCTTCTCACGGATCCATCAGGTAGGCAAAACATATGGTAACGCATTCCTTGCGTTTGTATCTCTCAAACTGGTCAGGCAGGTTATCCTACGGGGGCACTCTCTCCCCGTGATTACCATCCCGGAATGTCCCCGGTACTTATAAATTGTGGGGTAGTTGTGCTCCGGCTACTGCGAAGGGTTCTCGTGCTCCTTTATACCTCTTCCCCCTTGATGTGGTCTTGATCTTTGAAAGTGGAGCGAGTTAGGTCTGATTGTCTATGCCCGGGATTTTTATGGTAGCACTTGTGATCGGTATGTCATGGGTTTGATGTCTCGACCTCTGATCATCCCTTCGTATCTAGTATGTCCTCGAAATTTTGAATATGGCTTTCAATTTTAATTAGAAGAGTGGGTGGAATTTTTGAAAAGAGAAAGTTTTATTCATATTCGGGGACATACTGCCCTTCTTACAGCTCTCTGCGGGACATTTCGAGAAAGGCTTTACATTGAGCTCCTACCCCTTGTCGGGTTGCTGTAAAAAAAGAATCTACTGAAAGTATTTTCTTAACTTCTCGGTGTTCCAGGGTTTCTTTAATCGCGTGCCGTCCAGATATTCTAAGATGTAGACCTCTGGCCTTACCACCTCTGCAATTTTATAGGGACCTTCCCACTTGGCTCCTAACGAGCCTTCTTCCGGCCTTCGAGTGTTCAGAGTGACTCTTCTTAATACCAGGTCACCTGGGAGAAAGACGCGAGTTCGAAATTTTTTGTTGTAGAAGCGAGCCATCCTTTGTTGATAAACTGATGTCATCATGGCTGACTTCTCTCTTTTTTCCTCTATCAGGTCGAGGTGGTTTCTGATAAGTTCTTCATTCTTTCCACTCTCAAAATGACGGACCCTGTGGGTAGTTATTCCGATCTCTGCTGGAATAACTGCTTCACACCCGTATGATAAGGAAAACAGAGTCTCCCATGTAGAATCTTTATAGGTCGTCCGGTGTGCCCACAGTACTTCCGGCATTTCCTCGACCCATAAGCTCTTGCAGGATCCGAGCCGAGCTTTAAGATTTACCTTGATGGTTTTGTTTGCCGCCTCAACCTGTCCATTTGACTTGGGGTGGGCTGGTGAGGCGAACCTCAGGGCGAACTGGAGGTCTTCGCAGAGTACCCTAAATCTCTTGCTATCGAACTGTTTTCCGTTGTCGGTGACGAAAGCCCGTGGGATTCCGAACCTGCAGATAATATTCTTCTTCAAAAACTATGTGGCCTTCTTCTCTGTGATGGTGGATAGGGGTTCGGCCTCCACCCATTTGGTGAAATAGTTTATGGCCACAATGGCGTACTTCGCCTGTCCACGTCCCTTTGGCATTGGTCCAATGATATCTAGTCCCCACTGAGCGAATGGCCAGGGACTGGACATGGTGGTTAACTGTTCTGCTGGCTAGTGGTGAATATTGGCATTCTTCTGGCATCCTTCGCATTTTCGGGCTACTCTCATGCCGTCCTGATGCATAGTTAGCCAATAGAACCCACCTTTGCCATAAAGCTTTAAAGGACATTGATTGTCCTCCGGCGTGACTCACACAGATGCCCGCATGAATTTCCCTGAGTACATAATCGGCCTCTTCTTCCGCTAAACATCTTAGGAGGGGTACTGTGTGGCCCCTTCGGTAGAGCACTCCTTCGATCAGGGAGAACTTGGTGCTTTTGAATTTTAGTTTCCTGGCTTACTTCTAGTCCTCGGGTGTCTCCCCTGTTTCCAAATGTTTCTTAATTGGCTGTATCCACGAGTTTTATCTTCCTCATCCAATACTTTTACTTCGAGTTTTCCCACGCTCTTTTCTCAGAGGCAGATTAGAGGGACTATTCTGGGGTTCTCTGATTTTATCGAAGATGCGAGCCGTGCCAAGGAGTCTGCCTCGCAGTTGTCTTCTCGACTGATTTGCTCAAAGTGTACGTTCCTCATTCTTCCCACCAACCTTTTTACTTCAACCAAGTAGGCTATCATACTCGGCTCCCTGGCTTGGAATTCGCCTTTCAGCTGCCGAACAGCTAGCTGGGAGTCACTTCTTATCACTACGTCGTGGACTCCCACCACCGCGCATAGCCTAAGACCGGCCAAAATTGCCTCATACTCTGCCTCATTGTTTGTGGCCTCGAAGGCGAACCTCAGGGCGAACAATACCTCTTCACTTTGTCGCTCTTCAGTATGATTCCAGCTCCCTTGCCTTGTGAGCTGGCAGATCCGTCTATGGACATCTCCCAATTGTCTTCCACCATAGTCAATACCTGGGGTTCTGTGAATTCTGCAACAAAATCTGCCAAAGCCTGTCCTTTTACTACTACCATTGGGATGTAATAAATGTCGTGTTTACTTAACTCCCATGACCACTTCATTAGCCTGCCCGAAACTTCTAGTTTTTGTAGAATCTGTCTCAGAGGATAATCGGTGTAAACCCCAATAAAATGGGCTTGGAAGTAGAGTCGTAATTTCTGGGCTGCAGTGATCAATGATAGGGCGACCAGTTCATGTACCGGATATCGGGTCTCAGCATCTAACAGAGCTTTGTTGACATAATATACTAGTCTTTGGACCTTATCGACCTCTTGTACCAGCACCGAGCTTACTGCATGCTCTGATACAGCTAAGTACAAGTATAAGGTTTCTCCCGGGAGTGGCTTTGCTAGAAGCGGGGGTGGTGTTAGGTATTGTTTTAACTGTAGGAAAGCTTCCTCGCATTTCGGCGTCCAGTCGATTTCCTTTTTGGCCTTCTTGATGACTTTGAAGAAAGTGTGGCACTTGTCTGTTGCTCGGGAGATGAATCGGTTGAGCGCGGCCAATCTGCCGGTTAGACTTTGCACTTCTTTTACCGTCCTGGGAGATTTTAAGTCCAGTACGGCTTGGATCTTCTATGGATTGGCTTCTATGCCTCGGGAGCTTACCATGTAACCCAAAAACTTCCCTGAGGCTACTCCGAAAGCACATTTATCTGGGTTGAGCTTTAAATTGTGTTCCTTAGCAATTCGAAGGTTTTCCTTAGATCGGTCACGTGGCATTCTGGCTACTTGGACATTGTTATCATGTCGTCAACATATTCCAACATTGATGTGCCAATGAGCAGTTTGAAAATTTTTTTGACCAGCCTTTGAAAGGTTGCCCCTGCATTCTTCAGTCCGAATGGCATTACTTTATAACAGTAGAGCCTCTGGTCGGTGACAAAAGTTGTTTTCTCCTCGGTTGAAGGGTGCATTTTGACCTGGTTGTATCCTGAGAAGGCATCCATAAAGCTTAGCAGTCCCTCGCATGTTGTTGTATCTACTAGTTGATCTATGTTTGGCAGTGGGAAGCTGTCTTTCGGGCATGCCTTGTTCAGGTCGGTGAAATCCACACACATCCTCTATTTTCCGTTTGACTTCTTCACCAATACCACGTTTGATACCCACTCCGGGTATTTTACTTCTCTGATGAAACCAGCTTTCAATAACTTGTCCACCTCGGTCGCTACTACCCTACACTGTTCATGATTGAAGGTTCTTCTTTTCTGCTTGACTGGCTTGTGTGACGGGTTTACTACCAAGCGGTGATTGATGAATTTCGGATCAATCTCGGGCATGTCGTCATGCCCCCATGCGAAGACGTCTGGGTACTCCTTTAGACACCTTAGCAGGCCCTGTTTCAGGGTTTCGTCTAAGTTTCCCCCTATCTTTACCCTCTTCCCAGGTCCGAAAAGTTATGTTTCTTCTAGTTTTTCGACCGCCCCTAATCGGGCAACTTTATTTGACCGAGGAGCTGTGTTCCTCATTGCTTCTTCTCCGTCTTCATTCACTTGTCTTTTTTGGGTACCTCTTTCAACGCAGAGGGTTTCCCGTGAGAGGGTGGCAAAACAGCTCCGGGCTGTCTTTTGACTCCCGCACACGATTCCGATCCCTTCCCGGGTGGGGAATTTTAACTTTAAGTAATGGCAGAACATCGCGGCCTCTGTCTTCATCATGAAAGGTCGACCGACAATGACTTGGTAACTGCTTATGCAATCCACCACCGTGAAGTTTATCATGATCGTCCGAGTCCGGGGACGAGTTCCGATCGTCATTGCTAATTGTATTCTTCCTAATGGGACGATCGTTGAACCCCCGAAGCCGTATAGGGGAGTGCCATCGTCGGTCAGAGCTGCATACTCCACTCTAAGGCCCTCCAGAGCCTCTTTAGAGATTATATCCACTGCGCTCCCGGGATCCACCAGGATTCTGTCTACCTCTGAACCGTCGATTGTTGCCTTGATTATTAACGCATCGTCGTGGGGGAAACTCACCCCTCGGGCATCCTCGTCAGTGAAAATATTATCACCGACCGACCACCTTGTATTCCCGAGGATTGTTCCGCTTCCAGCACCTCCGACAGCCAAGCCCGGCTATAGTTTTTTCTAGACCGGTTAGAATCTCCGGCCAGTGTTTTCCCTCCTGCGATGATATTTACATGTCGGCGCTGTGCCCTTTGTCTAGCCGCCATAACCTCATGGTCAATGTATTTATTTAAATATCCATTCCGAGCCAGGTCTTCTATTTGTTCCCGCAAGTCTTTGCACTCGTCAGTCGGATGTCCTCTCAAATTATGATGCACGCAATAGGACGTTTTATTTCTCTTATCTGGGGGAAATCTCATGAGGTTAGGTTCTATCAAGAGGCCTTTTTCCTGGATCTCCATGACGATTTGTCCTAGTGGCTTGTTCAGAGGAATGTATGCTTCTTCCCTGACTACATGGTTTACTTGGTTCGGGATTCCTCTTTCCTGGTTGGGTCAGTATGGGATTTTGGGTCAGTATGGCATTAATATGACAAAGCTTTCAATATGGGATTTTGGGTCAGTATGGCCCTTGTAGGGTGTCATGGTAGGCATGTTGAATCATCTCGGGAATTTTGCCGACCTTATTTCTTATGCGATGGGGGATTCCTCCTCACCGTCCCGGGCATCTCCTGCATCGGTCTTGAGGTTTACTCCCCACTTGGCCATCTCTTTCCTCAACCAATACCTCATGTTACTATCTGAGTTGCCATGCCGCCCCATGCGGCCTTCTTTGTGTCTATTTCCATGGGCGTGTCGCTCCTCATGACTTGAGGTCTCTCGTTCAGCCTCGTCATACTTTTTTGTTCTTCTGATGTTTCGGGGGCTATCATAGGAGGAATCTGGCGGCTGTCTTCCCTCTTCTTCTTCCCATGTGTCCTCCATTTGTGAATCTTTTTCTACCACTACGGATTTTATCCCGTAGGGGCCCCTCCTTCTGGGTCTATCGTCTTCACTTGTATCTACAACCTTTTTTCCTTCCGCCGTCTCACCTCTTCTCTAACTGGTTCCGGCTTCAAATCTCTCGTTGTTCCTCCCTTCCACCTTTTCTAGTCGGTCCATCATGGATTTCAGAAGGGCTTGGTTTTCCTCCCTTTATTTCCTCATGTTTTCTTCTATCTTCTCTACCCAGTCCGTAGTTGGACTTCCTGATGATCGGTGATTTCCGTCTTCTGCCATTGTCTTACTACGTGTGCTGTTTTTCGTTGGATTCCCCACAGACGGCGCCAACTGTTGACGGCTGATTTTGGTCTTAGGGCAATAAGGGAATATTACTCCCCAGACAATCCTCCCTCAATAGTGAATTTGTTTGGTTAAGGGGAAACCAAAAGCAAATTTAGCAAAAGACAGATGAATACGCCAATCAACAAGGATATTTAACGTGGTTCGGTGGGTCAGATCCACCATACGTCCACGGGCACAAAACGAATGATACTTTTATTACTGAGATATGCTTCTTTGATATCTCTTGTGTTTACAAGTCTGGTCGTAATGATCTTGATATTGATTCTGATGCCTCTTAAGCATACTCTACCCTCATATTTATAATAGTGGAGAAATCAGATTCCTTCTTTTACAAGGGTTTCCAGTCGAATTAATCTCATTCTTCCACAAGGATTCCTTAATTTAAAACTACATTTACTCCTTTTGTCCTATTAAGACACTGATTCATCAGTTCTCCCCATGAAAGTATGATAATTTGTCATCTTATCCGAGAAAATAGGATGCCTTATCTTCCTGAGCATGTCTCGCTATCTGGTCGGTCTTTATGAGGTCGGTCATGATAGTCCTTTGAACTGAGAATGCTTTTGTCGATCTGATAATGCCCGGTTATCCGAGCCAAAGTGGTCGGTCACCAATCATCAAGTGCTCGGTCTCTCACTGTATAGTGGTCGGGTCGGTTTTAATGATCTTGACCAAGAAGGGAATTTACCCTCTTACCTCTGTCGTATTCCTTAAATAACATAGGACCTGAAAACACCATCAACAAATATAATAAGAGTATCGATTTAAAATTTAAAAACTAATATATTCTAAAATATTAAAAAATAATAAATAATATTTAAATTTTGGGATGTGTTTTTTCAAGACCAAATTATTTACAACTCTCTATTCTAAGCATTTTATGCTACATCACGTGAGGGATAATATGATCAATCAAATATCTTTTTCTCTTTTATTTAGAAAATTTATCCTCCCACCCCCTCTTGACGCATTCACCCCCTCAAATTTTTCTCTCTCTAATTTTTTTTTCCTATAATGACCTCTTCTTTTCTTTTATTTTATTTTATTGTTTTCCTTAATTTTATCCCTTTTATTTCTTTTTCTTTAATTTACTTTTTTTCTTTAATTTATTTCCTTATTTTTTAAATTTAATTAATTCTTTTTTCCATTAATTTTTGTCCCCTTTTATTTTTTTTATTTTATTTTACTTGTATTTTATTTTACTTTTTTATTTTATTAATTTGTTTCCTTATTTTTTAAATTTAATTATTTAATTTTACTTTTTTTTATTAAATTCTTTTATTTTTTATCTTAAATAATTTGTATTTGTTCTTTCATTGATTTATTTCCTCATTTAATATTATTTATATATGTATTCTCTTTTATTTATTTAAAAAATCTTTTATATTTTTATACGAAAATTGATCTCCCCCCTCTCTGCCAACCTGACACACCCCCTCCCATTGTCTCCTTGCTAATTTACTAAATAATCCTTATTAATATTTGTTAGGGGTGGGCATTATCGGATTCGGATCGGACCGAATCCGAATCTGATCCGATCCGAAATTCGTTGATATATACGATCCGATCGGATCGGAATGGCGAATCGAACTCGATCCGATTCGATCCGATAATTATCGGATCGAATCGGATCAATTCGATTCGAATCGATTCTAAACGGATCGGACCAACCCGATCCGAAAACTCACTACAGACAGACAGCAACAGCAGTGCAGCACAGCAGGAATGATCATCCGATTCTAGTAGTTTTGTACACACAACAATAACAATAACATGTTACAACACATGACCACAAGATGAAGAAAAATAAAATAGTAGTTGACACAGTACAGTTACTAGAGTACACACTACACATAACAATACCACAAGATCAAGATGTCAAGATCAACAAAACTACAAAAGACAAAATTTTACACATAACACAACCAACATGACCACAATATCAAATTATCAATCAATCACATATTATCCACTATCCAGTATTCCCAGTGTCTTTCCACTTCCAGCACGGCAGCAGCACAACAACATCAAGCCTGCAAAAGATGGAAATTAATAAACAATGTTTCTGAAACAACCAATATAAATATATAACCACTTCATATCGTAAAGGCACCATCATATCGTAAAAAGAGGAAATAAATGAACAAACTAATATAAAATTGTACCTTCAAAGATAATTCGCCCCAAACTATGTTGCCAACGACATGATCCGGTGATTGTGATTCAGATTGTAACTTGTGTCTTGTGATATTCTTCAAATAAAATAAAATAAAAAATTATTCACAGTTAGTAAGTTTGCATTTAATGTAATGGTATTCATTATAAAAAATTAAAAATTAAAAAACTAATTAAGTAATTAATAATTTTTTGTTTTTACCTTCCTCAAGTTTTTCGTAGTACTCTGCCTCCAATAACATTGCTTCCACTTCATTGGTTTTGTCAATTGTAAGCCTATTCCGTATCCATTTTGAGTGCATATTAGAGCCTCGACCATAACAGGAGTTAATGAGCTACGAAAACTGTCAAGAACACGACCACCCGTACTAAATGCCGATTCAGATGCCACATTTGATACCGGCATTGCAAAAATATCATGAGCAATCCTAGCCAAATTGGATACTTACCGGTATTTGCTTTCCACCACATCAGAACACTAAAACTAGGGTCACGACTAATCTCATAGGGTTCCATTAAATACATTTCAACCTCAGTACTATCATCTTGATGCATTGCATGACTAGTCTGAAAAACTTGAAATGGATCATCAGGTTGCACGTTTGTATTGCGCTTACGCACTCTATCTTGTACTCGCGGTCTAACAAATGGCTGAGATTGTGTAGCACTAGACCCATCTCCACCAACACCAGTTACACCCCAAGCCCTTGATCCATCAATGTCAACAAACAACCCATTTGTGCCATACCAATCATTATACATATCGTATAATCTCTTCAATAAATCTCTAGAAGACTTTCTCATTTCCTCTATCTTCACATCATCATTATCAAAAAGTATACCAAAGCAAATAGAGGCAAATGTCATCTTACGTCGTGGATCAAGAATAGTACTCACAATCAATAATTTATTGATTTTGGCAGTGGTCTCCCAATATTTATCAAACTTCATCTTCATAGATAATGTCATGTCATGCAAAAGAGGATGTTCATTACGCGCCATGTTTTTCATATTTGTATGAATCTTGCAAATCTCATTGTAGGTGAAACAAGATGTGACGGTGGATGAGACACTGAACATATTCGTTGCATCATAAAAAATCTCCAAAAAATCAGCAAAGTATTGAGCTTTCTCCCAATCTATATCTGTAGGAGGCCCAACCCTTTTGCTCCCATTTTCATCATCTCTAAAATATGGAGCATAGTGACCATCATCATCAATCATTCGATCAAAGGCCTTCTGAAAGTCTAATGCAGCATTCAACATTAAGTAGGTGGAATTCTACCTAGTAGGAACATCTAAGATGACATTGCCCTTGCTCTCAATCTTCTCACGTGCTACCGCCGATTTAAATGCTTCAAATCTTGATGGAGAAGATCTCACATACTTAACAGCATTTCGAATTGCTATAATGCTGTCATCCATTTGTTTCAAACCATCAGACACAACTAAGTTCAATATGTGAGCACAACACCGCATATGCACATACTCTCCATTAAGCACCAATGCATCCCCCATCCACGTCTTCATCTTCCTCACCAACTGTTGGATGGCTACGGCATTGGCACTGGCGTTATCCACAGTTATAGTAAAAATTCTCTCAATACCCCAATGTTGTAAACAAGATTCTATTAACCTTCCGATAGTGTCTCCTTTGTGATTGTTAATTGGACAGAAGCTAAGGATTCGCCGATGCAACTGCCAATCATTGTCTATAAAATGTCCAGTGATAACCATGTAATTAATATTTTGAATTGACGTCCATATGTCGGTGGTCAAACTAACTCTCTGATAACCCGCAGATAAAATACTCTTCAACATCACTTTTTCATCAGCAAACAACTGTAGGATATCTCTTGTTATAGTCCTACGAGATGGGACATCAAAACGAGGGACGGAAACACTACAGAAATGTCGAAAACCCTCTTTCTCTATAAAGCTAAATGGTAGCTCGTCAACAATGATCATCTTCACAGCTGCTTTCCGACACGCTGCTTGATTGAAATGACCATCTCTCACGAAGAGATTTCCACTCGTGCCTCCCTCTTCACCAACCCCAACCAAAACATCTTGTGCTTCACAATAAGCCAGATATGATTTGCAGGCCTCCATATGTCTCTTCAAGTTGGTTGTTGACCGATCCTTCGAACTACAAGCATAAGTCTTCTGACAATACATACATTATAAAGTTACACATTATAAAATTTATATATTTATATATATTAATTTAAAAATAATTATATACTAGTTATAACATTTTATTAATAATTAATATATTTTTGTTAATAAATATTACAGATTTTTTATCTATTCATGTATTTTTTTGATTCATTTTAATTTAATTAATACTACTTGTGTATAAAAAAAATATAATTTAAACAATTTAATTTTTTATTTTTTTTGAAAAAAAAAAAGAAAGAGGAAGATATGATCGTCCAGGGGATCATAAGGGGGACGATTGTTCCCCTTTAAGGGGAACCGTCCCCCTTTCTTTCTTTTTTTTTTAATCAATTATGACCAAGTGAGCCAGGAGGTATTGGGTATATCACCAAATGCGCCAGGAGGAGACTTTGGAGGCAACATATATTAGAATTTATGTTTTTTATATTTTTAAGTGTAACTTTTTATGTTGTTATTTGTACTATTTTTTAAATAAATATTATTCTAATATACATGAGAACATTTTTATAATACATAAGTAATGTTAAATAAATTAAAAAATATTAATACTATTTATTTTTTAATATTTTTTAATTTAACCAAATAAAATAAAATTATAAAATATATTTTTTGAAAAAAATTTTAAAAGAAAAGAAATTTTTTTAAAAAAAATTTATCAAAAAATATATGTTATATATATATATATATGTATGTATGTATATATCATAAATAAATAAAAATAGATATATATGGTTTATTTGAAAATTGAAAATGGAATTTTGGTGAAAGGAAAAGGGCAAATAGGGAATTATAGGGGAGACAAAAAAGTAAAATGTGTAAGGGGAGGGGGAAGATAAACCCTCTTTATTTATTATATTTTCGAAAGAAGGTTTAGGTGGCATTCCAAAATAATGAATGTTTGTGGCTGTGTTTTGTTTTTCAATTTTAGGAAAATAAAACAATAAAGATAATTAATAATAATTTTTTTTCATTAAATTGATCCATGAGAATCACAATTCCATAGAATCACCTACGTTGTATTGATTAGATATATGGGTTCGAAACTTCGAATCTTAATCAATGATGCTTAGTGTTATAGTCCTGATATTATTATTATTATTTTTTTTGGAAAGGTTGGAACTCTGCCGTCAAATCATCATACTCAAGTTTAAACAGATCATATAAAATTAGACCCTACCACGATTTTGATTCGGAACCGAAACCCAACCGGACGGTTCCAGTTCCTTTCAGTTCCGGTTCGGGAATCGAAATCGGAACCAATTCCGTACGGTTCGGTTAGGGTTCCCACCCTAGCCGAACCGTTAGAACCGGACGGTTCCAACCAGAATTTAAGGTTTTATTTTATTTTTAATTTAAGTTTTTAATTTAATTTAATAAAATTCAAATAAATTTATTTTATTTATTTGATAATAATATTCAATTATAAATTTCTTTCAAAATTTAATTTAAATTTTTTAAAATAGATTATAAAAAAAAAAAAATCGGAACTGTCCGGTTCGGTTTCGGTTCCCGATTCTACATTCTTGTGAAACCGGAACCGAATCGAAATTATCCGGTTCGGTTCTGGTTCGGAACCGAACCAGATCGTAGCCAGGACTAGATTAAACCCTCGACTGTCTCATATTCTTATAATAAATGTTAAATACACCTCATGGACTCGAATCCAAAACCCAACAATCAAATTCTAAGCATTTTGTCATCAAATCACATTTCTTGGGAACAATTATAGTCGTGTTATGTTTTAAAGAGAAACATCTATTCAACAAGCATTGGCGAAGTCGGAACATGATTTATAGGGCCAATAAAAGCAAAACCATAAACTTAAGAGGCTATAACTTAAAAATAATTAAAATCGAAACTCAAAGAGAGCCAGCAATGAGAACCACAATATAAAAATCATAAAATTAGTAAACTATAATATAAAATCTATAAATACTTAGATAACATACATCTTTATCGATAGTATTGGTGAGGCATCCACACTCGAATAACCTATATCATTGTACATTGCTGGAAATTATGCATGCCAACGACCATCCTGAATCCCGATCGAAATTTTATTTGTAATAATTTTTCATCCCGAATCACATATTTAATAATTATAGGATTATTAATTTTGATCGAGATTTAAGATTTCATAACAAACCGGCTGGGGATAGACAATTTGAAACTAGCTACATGACTCTTTTATTAAAGTATTTTCCCTTCTTACAATCGATGCTAAAGATGTTTATTTATAATAAAATGTTTAATATATAAATGACATCACATATTCAAAATTTAAGTGAGATTATTCTCATTCAAATATTTTGAATGAATCATTTATTTTAAAATCTTAAATTAGATAGGGTATGTTTCTTAATAACGAGGACAAGACAATTAGCTTAGATATAGATACAAATAGTATACATGTATATTTTAGTATATATATATATATTTTAAATGTAATAGTCCCTAAAATATGTGTTTTGATGGTGTAGAGCTCATGATCTAACCTTGAGATCTTGAGTTCGAATTCAAATATTGTATTTTTTGTATAAGTCTGGAACAGTCGGGGGTTTTATCTGCACCGCTTAAATTCATAAGGGATGGTTTGACAGTGAAATTTACAACGATTCCAAAAAATAAAAAATAAAAAATACATGTGGCCTCACTTGCCATCTTCTATAGGAGAAAATCTACTGTACAACAGAGGTACCACGTCATCCGTGAAACAATACAATAATTCATTATCACGTGTGCTAAAATATTAAAAAACAACTAAAAATATACATATTAAATGATACATATCATTTACTAATTAATTAGTGATATCATATTACCCGTACCTCCGTTGCACCAAAAAATTATTCATTATATAGATATTTTGTTGGAGTTGTATTTGTAAACGTCCAAAAATTTAGATTTAGATTTTTATTGATAGCTACGTCCCAAGTCAATAGTGGAATTCTGAGATTTGCTAATTTCGTTTCCATCTTAATTATTAATGGTCTTTAATTCGTTATCGATCTGTAAATCGTGATAAAAAAAATTTATTTCCATTTTTTTAATTGAATATCTTCAATACTGACTATCGATTATTAATAAAAAAATTTAGAAAAAAATTTAATATTCGAGACTAAATAATATCATAATGCTGTCTGAAAAATCCTCAAAAATCAGTTTGATATTGGATCAGAATGTCAGATATTTCTGCAATCCTATAGTGTCCAAAAGTAGATCAGGGGAAGGTTGGATTCCATTCAAAACTAAAACCGAACCAAACGGTTTCTGATTCCAACCTCGGGGAACCAGAATCGTTTGGTTCCAGTTTCACGAGAATGTGAAATTGGGAATCGGAATCGAATCGGACAGGACGGTTTTGGTTCAAATTTTTTTAAAAATTATTTTTTAAATATTATTAATAACAAATAAATATAATAAAAAAAATTATTGATTTGAATTTTATTATAAAAAAATATTTATTCGAACTTAAATTTGATTATATTAATATTGGAACCAGACGGTTCCTTCCGGTTCTGAACCGAAACCGTGACCGGATCTATCCAAAAGCAACCATTTTGGAAATTAAATTATGAATGCCCCTCAAACTTTTATATAAATTGAAAGATAAAAAATCAAAATCCTTAATAATAATGATTTCTTTCTAAAACAAATTTAAATCTCTATCAATCTCCGATAATGTTAGTGTTACTTTCAACCTACAATTATACATAATTCATATTGTTTAATATTTATATAATTTATGTGCTTAACTCATACAAATTTCCACAATTTATTATTTTAATCTTTAAAAAAAAAAAAACTATTTTATAATATTGATAATAAGAATACTATTCAATAAATTTCAAAATTTCAAAATATATTTATGATAGTTTTTTTTAATCGGAAACGTTAGAAACCTCACCGCCAAAACACTGGGGCCCGAGCTTAGTAGAACAGGTAAAACCCCTGATCGCGATAGGCTCTTACAAAAAATACACAATATGTACTCGAATCGATGACTCGACAATCAAATTCTAAACATTTTACTATTAAGTCACACCGGTTTAGGGCTATTTTATGATAGTTATGTAGTTCCAAAGCCTATTATTTGCTTGCCCTTATAATGTCAACTTTATGGCTCAGTCATTAGTATGGTCTCATATTCTAGGATTAGTTAATAAACTTAATGCAAAACTCAAATTTCATGGTCACACTACAATTTACACATCACATAGTATTTTTTAATGACGATTGTTTGGTTGAGACAATTTCATAAAATAACATTTAATTATTGTAAAGTCAACAGACTTTATATTAAAAAAATATATACCGGGTCTGAGTTTCAGCAAGAATATTATTAATCTTTTGTAATTTCTAATATTATGCTTTAAATTATTATTATTTTTAAAAAATATAGTTTTTTCAATCTTTTTAAATTTATAACATTATGCTTTAAATTTATGTTGCTTTATTTATATTTCTCGTTTCATTATTCTATCATATTTAAATGGATCTTTGACGGATAAGGCAAGGAAAAAAATATAATAATAATAATAATAATAATAATAATATAATAATAATAATAATAATAATAATTTCTTACAACTCATGCCTACGCGTGTATAGTTAAAAATGCAATTTTTTTTAATTTAATAATAATTTGTAATGGTTGTGGCGAGAAGTTTGATCCACTACCCATATATTAAAAAAGAAAATGTATAGGTATAAATGTAGTTAGGGAATGGAACGGATTGGGTATGGTAGATGATGTCAATATTTATATTTGTCTCGATCAATCAATATATATAGTTAGAGATGACAACAGATCAGGTACGATACGAGAATATCAATATCTATATTTGTCTCGTTCAATCAACAGATATGAAAATTATCCATATACTCACTATTTAACGTACCGAACCTCGCGGACCCCTGTACGGATACTCGTTTACATGAGTATTTTATCATTATTTGAACGTGGATGTTAGTACCCATACCTAACCCGTCCAACAACAGGTATAAAAAATTATCCACTTATTCGTCTATAAAATACCGGGCCCTTGCGGATCCCATCTACACATAAATTTTTGTCATCCATAATTATAGTTCATATTAAAATGTAATTTATTCCAAAAAACATATAATTTAATAATTTAATTAAAGATATCTAAGAACCTATTTTCACCATCAATTTAATGCTTTGACATTGGTGCATCAATGCAAATTTATAGGGAATGCTAGTAGGGGATCCATCTTACATTCCTATTTAATTGCATCAAAGTAAACAAGGTTGCAACAATTTGTTTTGCTACCATATAATTTATTGCTTAATTAATATGTAATTTTCACTTAAATATATGAATGGCTTATAAATTGACCAATAATATTCCGTGTATAATAACATTTTGTAATAAATTTTGTTAGGTCATCTTAGATCTCTCAATCTCAAAAACTAATATGATGAGAAACTGAAAGCGGAGAGTTTTGAAGATAAATATATTACTTTTCTTAATTCGATATAGTATACAAATGGTCTTTATATAGACATTATAAAATGATTATATCGAGAATATTCTCGTAGAATTATATACACAATCAATCAACATTAATATATGATAACTGCAATATATTTGACAAATACGTAAATGAAAATATTACGCCATTACATTAAAAACAATTCTAAGTCAAATCCCCTTCAATAAATCAAGCTAATCTAAATCTTTCTACTTGGTCCGCTAATGAACATTAGGGTTTTTAATTTCAATAAAATAAACTCGTTCGGTTGAAGGCAACATGTTCAAAAATTTATTGATGCAAGTGTCTTGACAAAAAAAAAAATACATATCAAAATTATAATTAAAAAAAAAAGATATTATTTTATTTTATTTTTTACAAATTTGTAATTTTTTTTTTATGTTGTTGGTCAAAACAAGGGATCAATTGAACTTATCATGCTTTTGCGTGCACGAGAAATATGCGACACGACATATTCAACGAGTCACATTACTCATTGAAGGTTACTCTTCCCCTTCCCCCGACACAAGCCCTATTGTTCTCTTTGTATATTTCCGAATTTACCCCTCAATTTTACAAAAATATTCTCACCCAATAAACCAAATATATCTATATATATATAAATAACATATATATTTATTTTATTTTATTAATTAAATAATTTTTTTATTTTTAAAAATTTATATTTTTTTGCTCTTTATATATATACTAGTTTTTGCCCGTGCCTACGGCACGGTGTTACAGTATTTGGCCCGTACATACGGCACGGAGTTACAGAATTAAATTATTTTATTTTTTAATTAAATGATGCATGTGCCTACGGCACGGCACGGTGTTACAAAATTAAATGATTTTATTTTTTAATTAAATGATGCCCGTGCCTACGGCACGGTGTTACAGTATTTGGCCCGTGCCTACGGCACATTGTTACAAAATTAAATGATTTTATTTTAACTTTCTATTTTTTTATTTGAAAATTTTGACCATTTCCATCAATCAATTCACTCTCTTTCCTCCAATTACCAATGAAATGATCTGAGCCGTTAATTAAGCCACATAAAGAGAGCCGTTGGATGCACTCTCTTTCCTCCAACACCATTGTGCTTTATAATATAGATATATATATATATATATATATATATATATATATTATTTAATAAATATTACAAATTTCATAGTTATTGTTATTATTTTGTGTTCATTTATTCATTTAATTTTAATGATTATTTTTAATTTATTTAACATTACTTATGTATTATAAAAAAATGACACTTAAAAATATTTAAAAAATAGTACCATAACTGATCATGAATCCTATAACGGGTGGCACATTCTTTGGCTTCGTACGATGAATGTTTCCACCACCACATTACGAATCCTAAAAATATATATTTTTCTAATATACATGAGAATATTTTTATAATACATAAGTATTGTTAATTAAATTAAAAATGAATCAAAAAATTAAATGAATAAATACGAAATTTGTAATATTTATTAAATAAATAAAAAATAATATATATTTATAAAGAGCAAAAAAAATTAAATTTAACAAAAATAAAAAAAAATAAAAAAATTTAATTAATAAAATGAAATAAGTATATATATTATTTTTAAATTAATATATATATATATAATTTTTGGCAAATGGTGGTATATATATTGGGGAGAATTTTTTATTATGGGATGGGTATTTTTGGAAAATCACAAGGAGACGGTTCGTAAGAGTGATAAATTGGAAATACAATAATACTTCCTGGCGTACGCTATGTATGCAGTGGAAATACTAAAAATAAAAGCGCACGAATTATAAAGAACATAAGTGGAAATATAATTTTTTTCACATGATAAATAACGTATTTATTATTTATCACGTAAATCTTAAGATTATTTTTTCCTTGTAATTTAAAAATTATTTATTTTTTCACTTGATAAAGTAAAAAAATATATAAATTATTTATTTATTTTTCTCATCATAAAAAAAATAACACATTTAAAACTTATAATGAAAATGAGATGATTTAATTTTTTCAAGACAAATGATACTTAAGCTAATTATCATTTTTCCAATATAAAATAGGTAAAAGAAGCTAATAAGTGCACGATATGTATGCAGTGAAATATTAAAAATAAAAGCGTACGAATCATAAAAAAAAAAAAAAAAGAGGATTTTCAATTTATAAATAGAATAATTATTATTTATGACGTAATTTTTGAATTCATTTTTTTTTAAGAATTATTTACTTTTCACTTGATAAAGTAAAAGAATATATAAATTATTTATTTAATTTACGAAAAATGTTTTGTTTTCTTCATCGTAAAAATAAAAATTTCGGATAGAAAGTGATTTCAAAATTTTAGATATAAATTATACTTAAGCTAATTATTATAGGAAAAGTGATAATTTTCCAAAATAAAAAAGGTAAAAGACGCAAACATGCGCGATAGATGTGTTAATGGAGAAAGATTTGTGTAAGACTAGTGTTGGATGGTGGTTTTTCACCCACAAAAAGTCAGAAGCCTGAAGATGGGTATAATGAGGTTTGCGTGACAGACGATGGGGGCCCGAGGTCCTTGAGTGGGTCAGAGGTCAGATGAGGGGCCCGAGCCCGAGGTACAGAAAGGCACCCGAGGGCAGTATTGCCTGATGAGGCAAAGTTGAGATACTGATGTGTGAAAGCCGACCCGATGTGTAAAATATCATACTCGGCAACATTTTAGTATCTATGAAGGCTGACCCGATGTGGTCCATTACTGCCGATCACCTAGGCATGCAGACCCGAGGACTAATGTCCGACTCGGACACCTAGGTCGGGATTGTTGAATCTTATGCCTATGTATAGGTGAATAAGGCCTACATGGAAGTTCGAGCCTCCCAATAGGTCGATGTAGGAGCGAAGCGGGGTTTACCGTTATGCCTATAATGTTCGGCGACCACGACACTGTTGGGCTCGCAACCCGTAGAGAGTACGGAGTAGCCCGCGGGGAATTAAACCGGAGAATAAAGGAGTTGCCACCTAGTGTGAGCTGTGAAAGATTTAAGGCCGCACTCACCCTTCGCAAGGAAAGACCTCAAACCGTTGGGTTCAGAATGGTCTCTTACTTATGCTAGTATAATGGACGAGTTCACACAATGCTATAGCCAAGTCTTAATGCAATTCACACATAAAAGCGAATAAAAAAAATGTAATAACACACCCATCCAAAATAATAAGCATATTAAATTAAGAAATACGAGATGCGATAACGAAAATTATAATAAACAATCAAAAGAGGGGAAAGCATCAATAAATAAATAGCAAACAAAAAGGGGTTAATCACACATATATGAGTATTTCCCAAGCGGCACGTGGAGTTGTATCACAAGTACAGACCGCACTACCGTCCATTCAGATTTGGCTACGTAATTTATGTATGGGTTTTCATCCGATATACCGCAATGGATAATAACACACATAATCATCAATGCAATGTAAATAAACATAAAAAAAAAATATAACCATGCATATACGGATAATGAACAAACACAAATAAAGGCGAAATAATAAAATAATGATAAATAGACAAAAAGATAAATAACAAAATAAAAGCGAAATAAAATAACGATAAATAGAAAACAAGATAAATAACGAAATAAAGACGAAATAATAAAATAACGATAAAAGTGAATAAATAAATAAAAATAATAAATAACGAAACGCCAAAGAGGAGATGTGGCCAAAGATTTGGCTGTTTTTGATGTAGGACTTCGCATACCCGGCTGGACGTATTTCGCGTCCAGCCAGACACGCAGCGTCCGTAACTATAGAAATAAATGTGGTAAGGGTGTTATCTGGTCTTACCTTTTAAGTTGCTTTCACAGAAGTGCGTTAGGTCGTCACCGGAAGGATCGCTGGTTCGCTGTTTCTGCTTGCTAATTCGCTATTCCTGCTCACTGTTTTGCTATTTTTTGGTTGTTGTTTTGTTGTTTTCTGGTTGCTGTTTTGGTTGTTTTCTGGTTCGCTATTTTGGTTGTTTTCTGGTTCGATGTTTGGTTATTTTTGGCTGTTGTTTTTGGTTGTTTTGGCTGTTATTTTTGGTTGTTTTCTGGTTCGCTGTTTTGGTTGTTTTTGGCAATGTTTCTTCTATTTGCTGTTTCGGTGCTGGTTGTTTTTGGTCTGTTTTTCGGTGATTTGGTTGGGTTGTTGGTGGTTGTTTTTTTCGGTGATTGTGGTGGGTTGTTTTCTGGTTTCGGTGGTAAGAAAAAGAAATGAGTCCAGCCGTCCAAGGTCTAGGGTTTTTCTTTGTTCTTTCGGTGATGGTTTCCCTAGGGTTTTTTTGTGTTGTTCACGCCCAACGCTCCCTTCAAGTTTCGGTGATTGCTCTTTTTTATAATGATAAGGGATCTCCAAATCATGGAAATAAATCATTTTTATTTGAGGAATATATTCATTAAATTATCATGGAAAGAATCTTATAAATTTGTTGAGGATGAGATTTCAAATCTTGTTAAACTGGCAAGGATGGGATCCCAAATCTCATTGAATTGGAAAGTGATGATGACGAGATTTTATATATTTGGGAAGTTTTGGGCGTGCATGGGAGGTTTTTGGGCTACATGGGCCGATTCATGGGTTGCAGGTGGATGGGCTGAATGGGTTGCAGGGGCCGAGTGCATGAGTTTTATGGGAGGTCTGAAGCTAAGGTTTGAAACAGAAACTGAATGAGCGAATCTGAGGCTGGCTAGTGAGTCTGAATCCAATGAAGGGCTAATTTTGGAGGTTTTCCCTCCTTCCGACATTCGTTTTTCTCAACTTCCGTAACTTTTCAGGTAGTGCCTCCATACAAGGCTCATCATTGGGCTTATGCAAAAATACAGTGTCACCAACTTGTCCTCTGGCATACGCTATTGCATAAGAGCAGTTGGAATACTGGCTGACACATGGGATGAAACGTGTAGCAGATGGTAAAGTAGCTTGGTTAAATGAGATATAGGTGGCAGATAGTAGTTATGTCAGATGACAGGTTCATGTGGCTGAAATCACGAAGTTAGTGTAACAATAGAATTTAACCTAATATATAAAGGGGTTGATAATTCATTGTAGGGGATTGGCTAATTTATCTCTTCACTTGTAAAAGAGAGCAAAAAGCTTATTGTAAGCAATAGCTAGTAAGAGGTCGGTCAGATGTGTAAGCGAGAGATAGAGGTCTGTCTGACCCGAGGTCTTAATAAAAACTTCATTTTTCTGTGTGCCCGTGGATGTATAGTCATTGTCGGAATCGTACCGGCGAGAGAGCTATGGGAAAAAGAGAAAGACAGAAAAATTTTGGAATCCTCCAGCAACAGCTCGTGTTTCGTAGAAACTGACCGACGTAAACACACACGTATAACGCAAGCGCACGTATCGTTCAAGTAGTATAAAAATATCGATCCCACGAAGACTTAATTCCTACTGTTGTTATTAATTATTGAATCTATTTATTTACAAATATCTAATTAAATGGAGAAGAGAATGATTGTTTGATTGGTTGAATGTGATTTTGCACAATAATTAAATAAATAAAAAGATAAAGAAAATACTAAGGAAAATAACAAAAGACACAAAGATCTATGGTTGTGAATCATTCTAATATCATTTTAAAGATGAAGTGGTTATTTTAAAGTTGTGTAATAAATCAGTTTACTAACCTGGAACACTAAATTATGCAAAAGCCTCTGTCGATGGTCAGACGCAAATACCCAGTTTAACCCAATTGAACCATATGTATATGTCAACCAAATTATCTGGATTCATTAAGTTTAAGTTCCAATCATGGCTACCCCCGCCCAACAGGTATATTCCTATCCTGTAAGGAAATCTATTAAAGGGTTATCTATCCTCAAGGAAGATCGTGGGCTATTAAGTCTAAGGCTGAAACCTAAAATCCCTATGTCTAGTTCATTTTAGATTTACCACATCAATCTTATTGGTGATCAGACAACAAGAAGCATTAAGCTTAAGACTTAATAAGTAAACCTTTAAATTACCCAAACTATAAAATAACCCCTTATAAACCGGTGATATTAGAAGTCATCACAACCTCAGAAAACTAACACATAACTAGGACTAGTAAAAACTTAAAAGTAAAGACATAAAGTAAAAGCTGAGAAGTAAATTACAATAAAATGCTAAGGTAAAAGGAATTACATTTACTATTACTAATTTAGATATCTCACATAAAATAATATATAAACTTGTGATAATATTACCAACCGACCAATCTGGCGGTATCCTGATTAAGTCAAATTAAGTCCAACCAGCCATTAAGGCGGTAGTATTTGTCCATAAACCAGCCATAAAGGCGGAACCAAAATTAAATTACCAACCGACCAATCTGGCGGTATCCTTGATTAGTCAGGTTTAAACCAGATTAAAATTAAATTACCAACCGACCAATATAGCGGTATCATTTTTAAGTCAGTATTTTAAATAGTGAATATATTATTTTTTTAGGGAGATTAATCTAAATAGTAACAGTAAAAGAATTACCTTTCACCATAGCTGGGAAAATTACCTTCTCATGGTGAATAGTAAAAACTGTAAATAGTAAAAAGTAAAAATTAAATTACTATTATTACAAAACGTAATTAAAATTATTTACAAAAACTAAAAACAAAATAAAAAAAAACTAAAAAAACTAAAGAATCTAGAGAGAGAAACTCTCTCTTTAGATAGAATTTGAGAGAGAGAGTGGTGTGTTGAATTCTGAAATTCGAAGCTGAATTTATAGGCGCAGATAAGCTTCTGGCGTCGCGACGCTGGAGTCTTTGGCGTCGCGACGCTGAAACAGTGAGTCGTGGCATGTTCTCGGCTTGACACGTGGCGATTCAGATAAGAGGATAAGGCGACATGTGGCGAGGCGGCTAAGAGCTCAATTATTATGCTGACGTGGCAATGACGTGGCGCTGAAGTGGCAAGACGGCTGAGATCAATTGTCGGCACCGTAGGATTGCGACACGTGTCACAGCGTGATTGGCTGATGATGACGTGGCATGACGCGTGGCAAGGTTGACTCATTGACCGATGACGTGGTGATGACATGGATGACACGTGGCACGCGTGGCAATTGTGAGTTTCGGCACCGTAGGATGATGACACGTGGCACGGTGCACGGTGCACGTTAGCAGCTCGGCTGTGATAGTGACACGTGGCACGGCGCATGTTAGCAAAGTCAAACTTCTCAAATTCTGACCCGTTGACCCGGCGTACGTTAGCAGATATGGTGCACGTTAGGCGTCGCGACGCTGATGACTTGGACGTCGCGACGCAAACAATTTACCAAAATGCCCTTTTTTGCCAATTTTTCCTGTTTTGCCCCAAATCACCTCCAGAATGTCCTGAAACTTTATTTATCTACAAAATAACACAAAACACATCAAAATATTCACAAAACTCAAGAAACTATACAGAATATTAGGTTAAATGAGTGAGAAATAGTGATAGATTTACCACTCATCAGAAACCAACCTGGAGCAATATCTAGGGGAATGATATGAAGTCCCCAATTATGGAATGTATCACGCCTGGAGTGGAAGATGCGGGGAAAACTGTGGGAGAGAGCATGACAGCTCTGAGAACCAGATGAAGAGTTGGTTTCAGAAAGAGATGAAAAATGGGAAGAAAACATGAAGGGGGAATAGAGGGCGACCAAGACATGAAGATAGCGTCCCATTTCACGAGAGAAGTGATGACAATGAAGTTTCCAATGAGATTCGTTATGCCCTCCATGGATGTTTACAAAGGCAGAACGAACCTCAAGTCTCATGTTGAGAAGTTCGTTCTGCTAATGGAAATCCAGGGGATGATCAGAAAGGTCATTTGTAAGGTGTTCCCTATAATCTTGGGCGGGTCAGCCAGCCTATAGTTCAGAAACTTGACCCCGATGAGTATCAGCAGCTTTGCGCAGTTGAGGAGATTCTTTGTGCGGCACTTCAAAGTGGCGTGTGTGCCGAGGAAGACGATGGGGTCATTGCAGTTGATGAAGCATAGAGACGACGAGTCTTTGAAAAGCTTTGTCGATAGATATGACAACCCGATATTAGAGGTCGGGGCATATGAGTCCCTGGAGGTGCTGAAAAGTTTCAAATGGGCCCTCAAGGTCGGTAGGTTATGGTCTCACATGAGGATTCAGGAGATATCGGACTATGCCGAGACATTGGAGCAGACAAGGAAGTTTGTACTAATGGAGGATGAGGAGAAGATCGGCCGAGGAAAGGCTACTCAGAGAATGAAAATACTCAGGCCGGAAAATCAGCGGGATTTGGGCAGAGACTTGAGGAGACCGGTCCCGAGGCAGAAGGAGCTCAGGCCGATACCTCAGAATAATGCAACGCAAGAGGGGAGGCCACATGTCCAGGTCAACCATGTCATCGGAGGGACAATGTACACCCCCTTGAACAGACTCCTGGCCCATATAGTTCAAGAAATCCAAGAGAAAAGTCTATTGACTGAGCCTGACATGAGGAAGTTCCAAAATGAGAAGAGAAACAACATGGCTTATTGTATGCACCATAATACAAGAGGACACACCACAGAACAATTTAGAGGCCTGCAGGAGTAGGTGGAAGACTTGGTAAAGAACGAATATTTGAACGGGTGCATAGACCAAGCGGCTGGGAAGGCCGAACAACATTGATGAAGACAGTGATCAGATGCTGATGAGATATTTTCAATTGAGCCTCTCCTAAAATTACCCTCAAAGAGTTGTAAGATGGGTAGTAGATCCTAAGTAGATAAATAGGTTTTTCCCTTTTTACAATAAAAACTTGTTCATCTATGTTGTTTCTTGTGAGATACCTATGGTCAGGACATAGGAATGTGCGAAGGACGTGCGAGAAAGGTGCGAAACCTGTGGCATACCAATCTCTAGTGTCATTATCAAACCCCTGGGCTGGATCATCATCCCCCAATGACTTGTAACTTTTGAGAGCTTGAACATATGAGCCTTCGTGGTGGGCCATCACATTCTGTATCCTCGGGTATGCCAAACACATAGAGGGAGATTCCCCCTGTAACACAGGCCATCTCATTCTGTATCATCGGGTATGCCTTGCACGGGGAGTGAGATTGCTCACGTGACAATGGTAATCTCATTCTGTATTATCGGGTATGCCGAGCACAAATAGGAAGATTGCTTTTGTGACACTGGTCATCTCATTATGTATTCTCGGGGTATGCCGAGCACGGGGAGAGAGATTGCTCATGTGACACTGGCCATCTCATTATGTATCCTCAGGTATACCGAGCACAAGGAAGGAGATTGCCTCTGTGACATTGGTCATCCCATTTTGTATTATCGGATATGCCGAACACGGGGAGAGAGATCGCCCTCGTGACACTGGTCATCCCATTCTGTATCCACGGGTATGCCGAACACGGGGAGAAAGATTACTCACGTGATACTGGACATCTTATTCTGTATCATCGGGTATGCCGAGCACTTGGAGGGAGATTGATCCCATGACACTGTTCATCTTATTATATATCCTCAGGTATACCGAGCACAAGGAAAGAGATTGCCCCCGTGATATTGGTCATCTCACTATGTCCTCAGGTATGTCGAACACGGGGATGAAGATTACCACCGTGACACTGGTCATCCCATTCTGTATCCTCGAGTATACAGAACATGGGGAGAGAGATTTCCCCCGTGACACTGGCCATCTCATTATGTATCCTTTGGTATACCGAGCACGGGGAGGGAGATTGCCCCCGTGACACTGGCCATCACATTCTGTATTCTCAAGTATGTCAAAAACGGGGATGAAGAATGCCCCCATGACACTGTCCATCCAATTTTGGATTCGTAGGAGCATAGCACGGGAAGGCCTGAGGGTCTTCGTGGCGTTTACAAACTCAGGGCTTGCCTAACATGGGGGAGAGTCTCATGGTGTTGGCCACCACTTCGACCCGTAGTACGGTTCGTCGGGACATCTGGATTGTAAGATTTAGAAATGTTTTTTTGGGTGACATGTGGCAGGATGTTGTCTCAAGCTCTGTTGTTATTTCTTTTGGGTCTGTACGAGGTATGTGCTAAGTCTCGTTTTGTTTATCTTGTTATTAATCTTGATTTTATTTTTGGTGGATGACCTGAAGTGGGACGCCATTTCCGGTCTCCATGGAGATTTCCGGAGGTTGAAAATCTCCCTCGCGGTTAAGTCTTGTAAAGAAGTTTGATGGCTCGGGTCTGCTTTCGTACCACCGAGGCCATAATGGTTTGATGGCTCGGGTCTACTTTCGTACCGCTGAGGCTGTGGTGATTTGATGGCTCGGGGTCGGGTTACGTCCCGACGATGCCCTATTGATGTGTATTGGCGCAAGGAGGGTTCATTCTCTTGCTGCCAATTGACTTGTGATAGATCGAGGTCGGAATTTCTCCTCCGATGCCTTATTGTTTTAATAAAAGCCCGAAGATGTGAGTTTTCCCTCGTGGCCTGTTTTCTATTTTTTTCAAATTTTTATAGATCATCACTCTGGGATTGCAGCATGTCAAGAGCGTGCACTAACCCAAGGTTGCACAAGATGAGCTTCTTCAAGCATCGAAACCATTGAATTGATTGAGCAAAAGTGATAGATCAGAGCTATGAACCCAACATGGATTTTTCACAAGAAGCACTGAAGCTTGCAGTTTGGGGTACCCACTATGAGGTGAGGCAGACTTGAGATTCTGGGCTTGTTCAAGATCGGGCATCAGCACGAGAAATGATGTTTTTTCTTCAAAAAACATTCCAAGTGCCAGAAGGGTACCCTAAGACATCAGTTTGAAGCAATATACGTACCAAAATGAAAATACCAGCCCAAGGATATCAGATCGGTCTACGGCTTCATGAACCACCATATTTTTTTATATTTCCCGGCACCAACTCGGCAACTCATTGATACTGAAAACTAGGGGGACACATGTTAATGATGGTTTTTCACCCCCAATAAGTCAGAAGCTTGAAGAAGGGTATAATGAGGTTTGCGCGACAAATGATGGGGGCCCGAGGTCATTGAGGGGGTGAGAGGTCAGACGAGGGGCCCGAGCCCGAGGTACAGAAATACACTCGAGGGTAGTATTGCCTGATGAGGCAGAGTTGAGATACCGATGTGTGAAGGCCGACCCGATGTGGTCCATTACTACCGATCACCTAGGCATGCAGACCCGTGGACTAATGTCCGACCTAGACACCTAGATCGGGGTTGTTGAATCTTATGCCTATGTATAGGTGACATAAGACCTACATGGGAGTTTGAGCCTCCCAAGAGGTCGATGTGACAAAAGCGGGCCACCAGCTTATCCACTGGCATACGCTATCGCATAAGAGCAGTTAGAATACTGACATATTGTAAAGTAGCTTGGTTTAATGAGATATAGATGGCAGAGAGTAGTTGTGTCATATGGCAGGTTTATGTGGCTGACATCACGAAGTTGGTATAACAGTAGAATTTAACCTAGTATATAAATGAGTTGAGAATTCATTGTAGGGGGTTGACTAATTTGTTTCTTCACTTGTAAAAGAGAGCAAAAAACTTATTGTAAGCAAGAGATAGTCAGAGGTCAGTCAAACGTGTAAGCGAGAGATAGAGAGGTCGGTCTGACTCGAGGTCTTGATAAAGACTTCATTTTCCTTTGTGCTCGTGGGTGTAGGCCGGGTCCATCCCACCGAACCACGTTAAATCCTCTGTTTTTTTTTTTATGTTTTCTCATCTTTTGTAAGTTTACATTTGGTCTACAAACCAAATAAATTTACAGTCGATGGAGGATTGTTCGAGGAGTGGTTTTCCCGAATTACCCATGGAACGAAAATCAGCCGTCAACAACTAGTGTACAGATAAAGTGATATTTCCGTCCATTAATATTTTAACATAAATACAATAAATTAAAAATTAACTAATAATAAAAAGTAAAAATTATTGATAAATACATGTCATATATTTATTAACTAATATACATTAAATCTAAGGGTGGCAATGAGTCGGGCCGGGCCCGAGCCCGATAATTTTTTTTTGGCTCGGGAAAAGCCCGGCCGGACTCGGGCCGGGCTTTATCCTGCCCGAATTTTTATTAATAAAAAAATTTAAATGTATTTTTAATTTATTATATAAATAAATAATTATATATAATATTTTTTAAGTCTATACTTATTGTGCTAGGCCCGGCTCGGGTCCGATCCCGAGTCGAGCCTCTCATTCGCGGGCTCGACCCGAGATTTTTTATCCCCGAACCGGACCTAAATCTGAATGAGCCAGTTCGGATCAGACCGAATCGGACCCGGTCTTTTTTGCGACCCCTAATTAAATCTATCACATGTAGCTTTCTCTAATTGTGGACCACTGTGCCTTCACTTCACTTCCATTTCCAGCCAAAAGAAACAGAAAGCCACCTCCACTAACGTTAGGACAAACGTCGTTAGGTGCCAAACCAACCGGACCTCAACACATAAAAGGAATCCGCGCTTAAGGGCGTTAACACTTAACATCCGTCTTTATTAATTAGAATAGTGATATGTGTGCTAAATGATAACAGAATGATGGCTAAAATTTGTCATAAAATATTGATATTTAATTGTTAAAAAATAATTTCAATATATTGCTAGTACCTTTGATTAATTTTATTCACCATTTAATACACATATCCGCTCTCTGTTTCATATTGTGATTAGAAAAATGTAATGAATAAATTATGATTTATAAATAATATTATGAAATTTTAATTTATGTTAAAAAAAATAATCATGGCACGCTTTTTTAATATTTTAACGATGGAGAAAAACTAAAATTTTTAACTTTTATAAAACTAAATTTTTTGAAAAAAATCACAATTAATAATTATAATTTCCCCAAATATATTTTATCATCTTACAAGTCAAACCACGATACCCAACACCTTATAATTAACCATTGCGAGACCCGGGTCGTGTCGCTTTTAAATGGTCCCCTGAAACGTTTACCAGCTGTTAAACGGTTTCACTCACCGGTGACTGCCGGTTTCCTAAAAAAAAAAAAGCAAAAAACAAAAAACAAAAGGACTGGTTAGAAATTGACCGTGGTTGAAATGACTGCTCGCAGTTTTGACTGATCCCAGTTAAAAGTCTGGCGCGACAAACAAACAACGCAAATTACACAACACAACACAAAGGGCTCTAGAGAGAGAAAGAGAAAGAGATAGAGAGAGAAACACTGTGTACGAACTCTGAAACCTGTAACTGATAATCTGGCACCTGTAACTGATACCTGAGCTGGTTGCAGAGATAGATAGCGACCAGAGAGAAGGGAGACAATTGATGCTTTTAATCGAGGAAATTGGTAAGTGAATTGATTTGTGAGAGAGTAGAGAGAGATTGTTTGTGTCGTTTTGAGTTTCGTGTGGTGTCGTTTTGAGCTTAGCAGATGACAGATCTGAGTTTGAAAGGGATTTTAAATTGGTAAAACAGAAAATGAAAATGGCAGCAGCTGCTTCTTCTTCAGAGGTATCATCTATGAAGTCTTCTAAAGACACTGGTAGGATTCCCATGGAAGGGCAGAAAAGTAATTCCACAACTTCCGGTACCAAAAGAGGTAAAATTCGCTTCGTTTTTTTTTTTGGCCTTTTTCGGTGAAATTTCGTCGATCCGGTTCCTTATAATTTTCCGGTTTACTCACAGCTGTGGACCCCGAAATGGCGCTTTACACGGAGCTGTGGCATGCTTGTGCCGGTCCGCTGGTCACCGTCCCCCGCG
>SKCR01045644.1:0-52549 GCA_019454045.1 Zanthoxylum bungeanum | reverse complement strand
AAATATTATTTTTTATTAATCATTAATACATTTTATTTATTATTTATAAATTATTATTAATTAATTATCTTAGAGATAATATTTGTAATTTCCCATCTATATTGGGAATGTGAATCTCATTTCCATCGGGTGGGGGAATGAGATTCTCATTCCTCATTCACAAATTTGTGGGCTTCACTCTCATTCTCATTCCATTTTTATTCAATTTTAAGAAGTAAACCACCTTAATGGAAGTGATTCTCATTCCTTCATTCTAATTACCTCTCAAAAGTCAAATACAAACCACTAATGTAACAATTAGGTCGGGATGTGCATTCCATGAGATTCATGTCCATGGCAATGTCGTGCAATTTATTTCAAAGTTTTTCAAATAATTGAATACGCCTATTTATTTTATTTTTATTTTTTCTTATTATACTAGTAGGGGTCCACACTTTGTGCGAGTTGAGCACATCTTTAACTATAATTTCATATCATAAAAATTCTTAAACAGATTTTAGGTATTGATCTTGTAAATGATCTGGATCTGGTTGATTTTATATTTTAAATAAGACAATTAATTTACTTACACTTAATTATAATTTTATTAGTTGCATTGATTAGTTGGTTAGTTGCAAATTGATACCTCTAATGATCTGGATCTGGTTTATTACATAATCATGATTAGTTGCAATCGATACCTCTAATGTAACAAAGACTTTTAGTAAGCCAAGTAAAAGTTCTCTCCTTCTCGCAGCCTGGACTTTTCCCTTCGGATCCAACAGCATCTTCATTTCATATTGGAAAATTTGGATTTGGAAGCTTATTCTTATTTATTCTTATTTTTATTTTTTGTGTGGTCTGCTGTAATTGTTTTTTAAGTCACTTTAATTTGGGTTCCAATTAGGTTATCTTAAGATTAAATAATTCTAATACAAGTTACCTAATCTCCCTTTTGGATTTTTTTCATTTTTCACTCATCTATATCGAGATTAAATGAAGACTAAATCTGTATAACTATAAAATACAAAATTTGTGTGTATTAAAAATATATCTATTTTTTACACAATATATATATTAATGATTGATTTTAATCCTATTTAATTTCTATATTCATCCCGTGGTCCTGAATTGCCCTAAAATAAACGTATGATCGTCTTGGATTTGGGTGAAGAAACAAACACGTTTCCAAAAGGACCAAAAGTAAGTCAATTTGTCTCTTGGCTGGCTGCTTTTCTTTCATTGTCCTCCTCTAACAGAGAGAGATATGAATATTCTTCAGTGAAATGGGACATATCACTATTTCCAATACTAGAAAAATTTGGACGTTAAAGAAACGATCATCGGTTGCCCTCTCTGTACGTTGAGAAAACAAATCCCTTATCTTCGAATTTCTGTCTTTTGTAGTCATAATAATAAATTTTAAAAACAAATTTGATTTTTTATTTTAAACGCAAAAACATCAAAATTTGATACTGAGCAAGTTTTTATGGATTACAACTAACATTATTCGTTGAGAAAATTATTAGTGTCCTTTTGGGTCCATCGATGCCAAGTCAAGATAGGAAGAAAACATGATTCAGTTGGTCGATTTGATTTATTTTAATTTTGTTGACGGCTGTTTTTCGTTCCAAAAATAATTCGGGAAGAAATAATTTTCGAACAAACATCCCTCAAATAGTGAATTTGTTTGGTTTATTGGGAACCGAATGCAAACTTAAAGCAGAAAAGAATACACACAGATAATGTGGTTCGACGGATGGATCCAACGGTTTTACAACCTCCATCCACAGGCACAAGGGACAATGATTTTATTAACTGCTCAGGTAATAACGACCTCTTTTTTCCTTCTCTAGCTCGAGGTTCTTTTCTCTCTATTAAAATAAAGTGCTTTTTGAATTCAAAATTGATCAACCTTACAATGAACTTCAACCCCTTTATATATGTTTGGGCCAAAATTGACCCTAGGGGCAAAAACGACATTACACCACGAGACTAGAAGCCCATCTGCAGACTGGGCCCACATACGAAGATATTACACAAAGGTCCAGTCCTGTTGAACATAAAGAAGATCAACGGGCACCAGTTACAACTTGAAGAAAGAATCCGCATTCATGAATACTACCATGAAGTCGACGGTTTCAAGGAGAAGAGAAGATCGTCAGTTACCAAATATGAAACATCCGAATCAAAGCCTCATGAATAAATGTCTCCAACGGGCAGATAAGGGACGGGGGAGACCAAGACCTATAAAAGAAGAAGGAAAGACAACATAGAGAGGATCGAAAAGAGATACTACCCCTATTATCAAGACAAAACTGATTCGCACCGCCCTCACGGCTTACAATCGAAGGTTGAAGTACATAAAAAGCCTTGTTCTGTTTACTTTACATTCATCGGTGCTTAGGCTAACTTGAGCGTCGGAGTGTCTACGGTCTCTACCACACCGGTGGGCAGTAAGCTCCTTATTCGTTCTATTTGTCTTGCAGGATTTGCTCGCGCCCTACAAATTGATAATCTCGATTGTGGACCTTGGCCGAAATCAGAGTCTACAATTTGGCGCCCACCGTGGGGCAGACGAGTGAATCAAACAGGAAGTAGAACATCTCAACAAAGTAATCAACAATGGCCTCAAGCAGCGAACAGATCCCAGATCAACTAGCGGCGCAAATTGCCATGCTCCAGGAACGACTCACAAACCTGGAAGAAGAAAATCTCACGATGCGAAATACCAACGAAAGTTTACAACAGAAGTTAGATCACCTATCATCCGACCCTCTGCATAATCCTCAAGGCCAAACTAACGATAGAGATAACCGAAGTAATCCAACTGCTCCACCCATGTCAGACGAACCAAACGACAATCACCCCCCAGCCACACTACATTCAGACCCTCTTGTTGATCAAACCCATCAACTGGCCAATTCCATCAGGAGAGAAATGGTAGAATTCAAAGAAGCAATTATGTCACGACTACCAGGGGTGAAACTCCCGATCAGGAAAAGCAGGGCCTGGAGCAATTTCAGATACCCCTTTCCAGGAGTCAATTGTAGCAGTAGAGTTGCCCCGGAAATTCAACCCACCTGAAATGAAGTTATATGATGGGACCACAGATCCAGACGACCACGTCATGCATTATAAATTCAAAATGATGTCGAACGGTTTTCTCCGAGCCAGTGGGAGGCCGGAATGTGCAGGTGCTTCGGGGAAACTCTGGCGGGACCTGCCTTGACATGGTTCATTAATCTTCCATACAGGTCAATCAAATCTTACCAAGAACTGGCGGACAAATTCGTGCAACACTTCGCAAGTTCGTGCAAGATGGAAAAAACAACAGACGACCTTAACTCCGTTCAACAGAGAAGAGGGGAAACATTACGGAGCTACGTGGCCCGGTTCAACCGTGAGAGAATAACCATCCCGGACCTCCATCAGCCTACAGCAGTTGAAGCCTTCAGGAATGGACTTCTATATGACAGCGGGCTCTACAAGAAATTGACGAAATTCAGGTGCTACACAATGGACCAGGTCATGGCACGAGCACAAGTAGAGATAAGGTGGGAAGAGGATAAAAGAAATAAGAGAAGAGTGGATGAAACAAATGCACAAGTGAACCGAAGGCCAGTTGCTCCCAGGCGGCACGAAACGGACTTCCCCCCTCGAACCGAAGGGAGGAACCAAAGTAGGGGCGAACGTCGACCCTTCTACAAAAATGTGGACAGACGACAACGGCCATAAAACACAGGGAGGAACTACCGACAAGCAAGCCTCGGCTTCCAGACTACAACTTCACGATTTCACCAGGAGAATTGGTTTCGGTGTTGAAGAAATTAGGGAATGAAGTGAAGTGGCCTCCAAGGACTAGGGATAGTTCATCCAAAAAAGACACTAAGAAATGGTGTGAGTTCCACAGGGACTACGGTCATACGACGGCGGAATGTGTTGCCTTGAGATTAGAGGTTTTGGAACTGCTGAACAAGGGATTTTTGAAAGATTTGCTTACGGACAAGGGGAAGGCAACAATGTCCCGAAGGGATGAAAGAGACAGACAGGGAGAAATTCCAACACCACCACCCCGATTGATAACACAGTCAATGTTATTTCAGGGGGATCAGAAATTAGTGGAGTTACTTATTCTGCAGCAAAAAGGCACTCAAGGGTATTGGCCACCAAAGCTTCACACACCCTAATGTCTGTTCAGGGAATTACCACAGGTTTGGTAATTGGGTTTCCGGATGATGGGGACTCACACGACCTAAATCCTCACCATGACGCTTTGGTCATTTCTCTTCAAGTGGCGAACTTCATGATCAAACGTGTGTTGGTCGACACGGGTTCCTCAGCTAACATAATCTTTGCCAGTGCTCTAACCGACATGGGAACGGCATTGGATAACATCAATAGGCGAACGACAGTATTAATCGGTTTTAGCGGAGAACAAAAGTTAACTATGGGGGAAATACGACTCCCAGTTTATGTTGCAGGTGTTAATAAAATGACTACTTTCTTGGTATTAGACAGCCCATCGGCCTACAACTTGATTATGGGCAGACCCTGGATTCACGACATGAGGGCGGTTTCGTCTACCTATCATCAGGTAATCAAATTCCCAACTAAATGGGGGATTCAGGAGATAAAGGGAGATCAATTAGCGTCGAGGAGTTGCTACCAAACGACCTTGAAGGCTAAAGCAGATCCGGCATAGCAATTACAGTCTGGGCCTAGTGCGTCAGAGCCTACTCTACCAAATATTGAGAAGCTCGACGAGGTCCAGATTCATCCTCAATTCACGGAACACAAGGCTTTTGTTGGAGCGGGTCTGGGTTCAAAACTGCGAGCCGACCTGATAGAATTCTTGAAAAGACGACACGACACATTCGCATGGTCACATGAGGATATGATAGGAATTGATCCGGAGCTCATCACTCACGCACTACATGTGGATCCAGACCACACCCCTGTCAGAAAAAAGAAGGAAGTTCGCCCCAGAAAGAAACCGGATCATTGATGAAGAGGTGCAAAAGTTACTACAGAACGGAGCAGTTAGAGAAGTAGTACAGTTTCCCGAGTGGCTTGCCAATGTTGTAGTAGTGAAAAAGAAGAATGGGAAGTGGAGGGTGTGCATCGACTTCACGGATTTGAACAAAGCCTGTCCAAAGGACTCGTTTCCTTTACCACATATTGATTCGATGGTGGATGCGACCGCTGGACACGAGTTATTAAGCTTCATGGACGCGTATTCAGGCTACAATCAGATCCTCATGCATCCTCAAGATCAAGAGAAAACAGCTTTCGTTACAAATCGAGGAATATTCTGTTACAAAGTCATGCCATTCGGCTTAAAGAACGCTGGAGCAACATACCAGCGAATGGTGAATAGGATGTTCGACCAACAAATTGGGAAAACAATGGAAGTTTATATTGACGACATGTTGGTGAAATCCGTTGAATCAGAACAACATCTCAACCATCTGGAAGAAGCCTTCGACATCATGGACAGGTACGGAATGAAATTAAATCCTACTAAGTGTGCGTTTGGTGTCGCTTCAGGAAAATTCTTGGGATACATAGTCACTCAACGAGGCATTGAAGCAAATCCAGACCAGATTAGATCAGTCCTCGACATCCCTTCCCCTTCCACCCCGAAGGATGTCATGCGACTGACTGGGAGGATAGCGGCATTAAACAGGTTCATCTCTAAATCCACCGATAGGAGTTTTTATTCTTCTCAGTTTTAAAAAAAGCAAGTAAATTCGAATGGACTCCTGCTTGTGAGGAAGCTCTGAAGCAGCTCAAACAATATTTATCTTCGCCGCCCCTGTTATCGAAACCACTCGACTGTGAGAGGCTCTACCTTTATTTGGGAGTCTCGGAACACGCGGTCAGTGGAGTTTTAGTAAGAGAAGAATCAGAGAGTCAACAGCCAGTCTACTATGTAAGCAAAACACTGTTGGAGTCAGAGACACGCTACCCCCTGATGCAAAAACTGGTCTTCGCACTTGTCACGGCCGCAAGGAAGCTTAGACCATATTTCCAAGGTCATGCCATAACAGTGTACACGACGTATCCACTGAGGAGCATTCTTCATAAGCCTGAGTTATCTGGGAGATTGATGAAGTGGGCAATTGAGTTAGGGGAACATGACATTGACTTTCAACCCAGGACGGCTATCAAATCGCAAGCCTTGGAAATTGATGGTTGACGGTTCAAGTAACAGAAAGGGATGTGGACTCGGTATGGTGATTACTACCCCATCAGGCGACGTTCTGCAGCAGGCAGTCAAATGCGGTTTTCGAGTAACCAACAATGAGGCCGAGTACGAAGCGTTGATAGCAGGATTATTGTTGGCCAAGGAACTGGGAGCGAAGGAGATAGAAGTAACGTCGGATTCTCAGCTGATTGTCAACCAGGTCGAGGGATCATATCATGCTAGGGGGGAGGCAATGGCTTCTTACTTACAGAAGGTAAATGATATAAGGACCGCGTTCGACAAATTCTCCATAAAACAGATCCCAAGAAACGAAAATTCTCGGGCAGATGCACTGGCGACCCTCGGTTCGACTCTGGAAGGTGACAAACCACAAGCAATACCTATAGTATATCTGAACTGGCCGGCAATTTGGAAGGAAGAGACAGCTGTTGCCGCCATCGGTTCAATCGACAGTTGGATGACACCGATCATTGAATATTTGCAGAAAGGCTTGCTCCCAGAAAACAAAATGCTGGCAAGAAAGATACAGAGACAGTCTGCAAGGTTCGTGGTATTCGAAGGCCAGCTGTTAAGGAGATCCTTGTCGGGACCATACTTGAAATGCTTGTCACACGACGAAGCCCAGCATGTGTTGTCTGAATTGCATGAAGGGGAATGTGGGAACCACTCAGGTGGTAGAAGTTTGGCTCTCCGAGCCCACTCGACAGGGTATTACTGGCCGACGATGAGACTCGACTCCGCAGAATTCACAAAAAAATGCGACAGGTGCCAGAGATTCGCACCGGTCCCTCATCTACCACCAGAAAAGCTGAAACCCAATCTTGTCTCCATGGCCGTTCATGAAATGGGGCATGGACATTGTTGGAAAACTTCCAGTCGCACCAGGCCAACGAGTCTACATGCTCGTAATGACGGATTATTATACGAAGTGGATAGAAGCCGAAGCATTTGCTAGGATACGCGACAAGGAGGCTCAAACGTTCGTATGGAAGAATATCATTTGCCGGTACGGCATTCCAAGAGAAATTGTGACCGACAATGGATCTCAATTCATCAGCCATCACTTTCAAAATTTCTGCAGGAACTGGGGTATCAGACTAAACTACTCGACGCCGCGTTTTCCACAAGCAAACGGACAAGCAGAGTCGTCCAATAAGACGATCTTGAACACTATGAAGAAGAGGTTGGAGAAAGCGAAGGGCGCCTGGGCGGAAGAATTACCCGGAGTCTGTGGTCGTACCGGACAACCGTGAGATCTTCAACCGGCGAAACTCCATTCTCATTGGCATTTGGGACGGCAGCAGTAATTCCATCCGAAGAAGTCATCCCTTCTCCACGATGCCAGTGGCTCGACGACGAAAGCAACCGACAACTGATGAATTTCAATCTCGACACGATTGATGAGAAGAGAGAAGAGGGACACGGCTCTCATCCGACTGGCCACCTATCAACAAAGGACGGCCAGGTATTTCGAAAAAAACGTCAGGACCAGGACATTCCGCACCGGTGACTGGGTCCTACGGAGAGTATTCCAGAACACGAAAGAAGGTGGAGATGGGAAGTTGGGCCCTAATTGGGAAGGCCCTTATCAAATTGCTGGAGTTGTTGGGAAATGAGCCTACAAGTTGGAAACCGAAGAGGGGAAACCTATCCGCAACAGCTGGAACGCGGTGCACCTCAAAAAATTTATCCGGTAATTTTGATGTTTTGACGATTAGTTATTTACCAGTCTACTTTTCAGTGTTATCATTCTATTAGTAGAGAAAGAAGTTTGTAGAAGTTGTTCGACAAATTGCAATAAAACTATCCAATAGATTCTCGTTCCATTCTTCACATTCGAAGTAAACAAACCATTCGTCATTTCAGTATACATAGTAATTCAAAATACAATCTTGTTCCATCCTAGCAATTCTAAATACAAGTTTACCAAAAAGTTTAAGATAATTGCTGAACAATTCGACATCAAACATCAGCTCCGTCTGCATCGGTCGTTGTTGGTAGGCTTGTAGGAACATCTCCTTCACCCTCCACATTCACCGATTCGGAATGGACAGCGGTTTGTGCCACATTTTCTTCTTCTTCTTCTGTGTCCTTCTCGACTTCCACCATCGCTTCTACATTGGTTTGATTTACCTCAGCCTCCTCCTTTCTCATCTCTACCTCTGTTCCTATTTCTACATCTTCCTCTTCTGTCGACGAGGAGATACCAGCGACGTGCCTTTCATATTCGCTGATCCACTTCTCAGGCTTCCATTCCACGTGTTTTCCAGCAATAAATTCTTTCATCAAGTCGTATCTATTCTTCATCATAGAGTCAATGGCGATATCCTCCATTTGGTCCAACAGCGACTCGTTCTTCTTCTTCAAATTGTCGAAACCCGCCTTATAACCTTCAATTGTTAATTCGGCAGTTTCCTTTTCCAGCTTCAAAGTAGCCTTCACTTCCTTCAACTCCTTCTCGAGAACTTTTTCCTTTCTCTGCGAAGCAACCAATCCAGACTTCAATACAGACGACTCCTTCTTTACAGCTGATAAACCCTTCTCTAGCTCCTTGATCCTCTTTTGGTTGGATTCAGCATTCTTCCGCAAGAACAAGCTACATTCCAGGGCCTATACGACATTCAAATCAGAACACCATTAGACAAATTTGTTTAAAAAAAAAAAAAAAGGAATGATGGTACTCACTTGGTAGTTTAGAGCGATGGCTTTTTTCATGGCCTCCGCCGGCCCAATTTGGGCCAATCTCACTTCATCCCATTGGAGTAGAAGTCCCTCAACGAATGAGTCGATGCTCGAAGGGTCTGAAATTGCGGTCGACTCTTTTGGAACTTTCAAAATAAGTGTATCAGAGTCCTCTTCAGTTTCCACCTCTGCGACAGACTTCCTTTTCTTCTCGGATGAGATAATGTCTGTGACTTCCCTTTTCTACGACACCCCCACTTGAAATCACCTCCCGATGTTGGGTGCCAGTCTCTCTTTCGACCTCTGTCTCTCTCTTCTTCAGTTTCCTCGACTTTTTTCGGCTCTTCATTTCGTCGAGTGAAGCCACTGTGAATGGACCAGACATCATCTCCTCTGCGCATGAAAATTCCTCAATTTTTAGGGGCTCTCGATATTTTTTATTCACCCCATACAAATTTTGAATCGACCACCTACAGTTTATCACGGCCAAAACGTCGTTAGAAAGGGCCAGAACTTTACCTTCACGCTGATAAATTTCCTTCCACAGTGGAGTGGCCCTTAATCTCTTCTCCTCTAAGATGGCCTTACAGTTCCTTACGTCGTCTGGCAGAGATAGAATTGCTTCGACGTTTGAAGTGGAGCGAACAGTTGAGATGAACGATTTGTTTCGAAGAGGATCTGCAACAATAAACCCTTGGTTATTCAAAAAACAAAGACAGTTATAACTCATAACTTAGAAAAGAACGTCACTCACTCGACAAACACCAAAACTCTGGGATTCGACCAGCCCCAGTCAAACCAAATATACCCTCACCCTTTGCGAAGAAGTAGTAGGACTGCCAGTTTCCCCTATCATTAGTCGGCAATCCAATGACTAGATGCTTCTTTCTTTGTCGAAGGATCATAGTATATCTCCCTTTTTCTTTCAAATGCTCCTTTAGGTAATATGTCTCTAGAACATCATTTACCTCGAAGAGTACACCCAACTCAAAGGCTAAGCACTCAATCGACAGAAGGATCCTCCATGCGTTTGGCATCAATTGAGACGGAGCAATTTCAAAGTGGTTCAACACTTCCCAGACCAGTCTGGGAATAGGAAACCTCAATCCCACTTTAAACGAACGAACGTAAAAACCCATCCACCCCGGGACCTTGTAATCAATTCTCTCAGTCGACGAAGGTACACGAAGTTCTAGAGAGTCAGGAAATCTATACATACAACTGAGTTCCCTCAGCATTTTCCCAGTCATACGACTAGCAGGATTCCTGGATAATAAGTTGGTAGGCTCACTGGTGCAAGGAAAGTCACACGGCTCCTCAATTGCAGGAATAGATCTTAGAGGTATAGCCTCGGTAGGAGTCTCCCGAGGAGACATGGCAAGGGTAACTACACCTTTCTCAATCAATTTCTCGTACGACCAGTCTTTGTACATTACCTCTTCCTCAGTTTCACTCGATGATTCGACATAACTATCTATCTTGGCGCCCAGGCTGCCTAAAGACTCTCCACTCGACATTCTCCAAACAACAAGCATATAAACAATTAAACTCACTAGTAATCTACTCCTTAAAGATCAAAAACCACAAACACGATTCTTAAACTAAACACACTAACCCAAAGATCAAACAGCCAAAGTTACCTAAGAACAGCTTGAATATTGCTATGAATGCTTAAAGGAATTGAAGAACAAGAGGAAGATAATGAAGAATACCTTGGGAAACACTTGAGAGCTCTCCTTACTCGACTTCCCAAATAAGGAAAAATGAAACGCCCACAACCCTTTTATACACGCCTACTCGATTTGGCGCCAAAATTCCCGCCAAAACTCCTCGTAATCCGCGCTAGGGTTTGGAATTAATAAACAGATAAGCTAGGTCAAAATAACAAAGGTATTGAGAACGTTGAACATGGGACATCCCCCAAATGACTCATGTCGAGTCAGATTTTAGTTATGGTATTCACTCGTCCCATACGACAGTGTCGAGTGAAACCACTCCTGAACCACCTCAAGGTTCAGTCGACAGGGGACATCCCCCAGATGACTCTTGTCGAGTCAGATGTAAGTTATGGTATTCATTCGTCCCACACGACAGTGTCGAGTGAAATCACTCCTGAACCACCTCAAGGTTCAGTCGACAGGGGACATCCCCCAGATGCTTCTTGTCGAGTCAAGATATAAGTTATGGTATTCACTCGTCCCACACGACAGTGTCGAGTGAAATCACTCCTGAACAACCTCAAGGTTCAGTCGACAGGGGACATCCCCCAGATGATTCTTGTCGAGTCAAGATATAAGTTATGGTATTCACTCGTCCCACACGACTGTGTCGAGTGAAACCACTCTCGAACCACTTCAAGGTTCAGTCGAAAGGGGACATCCCCCAGATGACTCATGTCGAGTCAGATGAGAGTCATCGTATTCACTCGCCCCACACGACAGTGTCGAGTGAAACCACTCCTGAACCACCTCAAGGTTCAGTCGACAGGGGACATCCCCAGATGACTCATGTCGAGTTAGATCTGAGTTATGGTATTCACTCCTCCCACACGACAGTGTCGAGTGAAATCACTCCTGAACCACCTCAAGGTTCAGTCGACAGGGGACATCCCCCAGATGACTCATGTCGAGTCAGAGGAGAGTCCTGGTATTCACTCGTCCCGCACGACTGTGTCGAGTGAAACCACTCTTGAACCACTTCAAGGTTCAGTCGACAGGGGACATCCCCAGATGACTCATGTCGAGTTAGATCTGAGTTATGGTATTCACTCGTTCCACACGACAGTGTCGAGTGAAATCATTCCTGAACCACCTCAAGGTTCAGTCGACAGGAGACATCCCCCAGATGACTCATGTCGAGTTAGATTAGAGTTATGATATTCACTCGTCCCATACGACAGTGTCGAGTGAAACCACTCCTGAACCAACTCAAGGTTCAGTCGACAGGGGACATCCCCAGATGACTTATGTTATTCACTATTCCCATACAACAGTGTCGAGTAAGTTTGCCCAGGGACTTCCTACGGGCCATGTCAGGACAAAGAATATCCCCAATTTACACGACATGTCAATGGCTATATATGGACTCTCACTATCTGTGTATAACGCTCATTCGCACTATGAGATATTCAAAGCTAAAACACTCCCACCTGGTTCAGACGTCCGGAGCCACCCACTGGATCCCTACGACATGCCGAGGGAGATTTTTTCTAAAAGCAATCTGGTTCGGTCAGCACAGGACACTCCCTTACAGGCTATAAACAAAAGCAAGGAAGATTTGTTTGATTTACTTGGTACATACAAAGGTACTCTCCAAGCCTAAGGACTTCCAGACTTAGAGAGTAGGGGACAAAACTGTTTGGGCCAAAATTGACCCTAGGGGCAACAAAAAAACGACATTACACCACGAGACTAGAAGCCCATCTGCAGACTGGGCCCACATACGAAGATTACACAAAGGTCCAGTCCTGTTGAAATAAAGAAGATCAACGGGCACCGGTTACAACTTGAAGAAAGAATCCGCATTCATGAATACTACCATGAAGTCGACGGTTTCAAGGAGAAGAGAAGATCGTCAGTTACCAAATATGAAACATCCGAATCAAAGCCTCATGAATAAATGTCTCCAACGGGCAGATAAGGGACGGGGGAGACCAAGACCTATAAAAGAAGAAGGAAAGACAACATAGAGAGGATGGAAAAGAGATACTACCCCTATTATCAAGACAAAACTGATTCGTACCGCCCTCACGGCTTACAATCGAAGGTTGAAGTACATAAAAAGCCTTGTTCTGTTTACTTTACATTCATCGGTGCTTAGGCTAACTTGAGCGTCGGAGTGTCTACGGTCTCTACCACACCGGTGGGCAGTAAGCTCCTTACTCGTTCTATTTGTCTTGCAGGATTTGTCTCGCGCCCTACAAATTGATAATCTCGATTGTGGACCTTGGCGAAATCAGAGTCTACAATATACTAAGTCAAATTACAATATTTCTCTTACCCATGTTACCAAGCCATTATTACTCAGGCTCTCTTCCCCAATCACCATATGGATTGTAACCCGATCGTCTGACACCTCTACGACTTGCCACTTGAATCTCATTAAATTACTCATTCTTAGTAACTGTTACAAGTTATTCCCATGTGTCTACCAGTATTCCAACTACTCTCACGCGATAGCGTGTGTCAGTCAATAAGCTTCAGCTCTGCTCCGTCCCATCAGCCGCTGGCCTACTTCTATTCTCATCAATGCTTGGGAAACCCAAACTTTTGTTTAGGGCTTACGTCATTCAGACTTGAACATAATGCCATTACTGTTGGTTTCTACTATAGTCCCAAGATCATCAAGCATAGAAAATATGTGAATACATTAAAGAAGTATGGCGGAATCATATTTACAATGAGCGGTTTATGGATGCGTCAAGTTCAAAAAACTTTCCTCCTTGTCCTTGAAGGTCACGGCCAAGCTTCAATTTTGTTGAAGAAGATGAACAAGCTCCAAGCTTTGAGAGGATTCCAAGCTCTTGAGATGGTTTCCTTATCACCTTGAATGATTCTTGAAGTGTAATGGCAAGTAAAGAAAAGAAAACAATTTTCTTGTTCTTGGTGGAGGCTCACGATTTTGTGAGTATTTGGGAGAGAGAGAGAGTTTTGTTTCTTTGATTTTTGTTTCCAAAACAATAATGCAAAAAAGTTGTTATCAAAATTTGGTATATGGCTTTCAAAAAGTCAAAACCATTTTGGAGCCAAAATGGCACTCAACAACCAACATCATGAATAGTGACAAGTTGTCATTCACCAAAAGGTGACTTGACACCCATCACTAGATTGACATATGATGTGACGAGCGATGTGACTTGTGGCCGCACTTGATTCTAAATCGGAGTGGCCTCGCAAACACATCTCGGGCTCGGGTTCGTTAATTTCGAATTAACGAATTTTTCGTTGCGACGTAATTAAATCAAATTTAATTAAATAATAATGCCAAGTAAAATTACTATTCACGTCGCTAGTGAATTAATTCTAAATTAATCTGTTTGCCCGAATTAAAATCTAATTTTAATTCCGCGTCGAAATCTAATTTCGTTTAATATATCGAATATATTATTTTATCGATTAATTCCAAATTAATATTTCTCTCTCTTCAAATAGTATTTTATCATAGATAAAATCTCTCCGAAATTAATCCCAGATTAATTATGCTCGAATCATACGTCATCGGTGAATCTTCGGGAAGCGACCCAAGAGATCTCTGGATATGTTGGCAGTAAATCCGATCGTCAGACTATCCGAACACGTACGTACCTCGTACTACGTTTTTACCGATTTACGAGACATGGTTGGCTTCTAGTAAAACACCGTGCCTACCCAATTCTCCAGAAATATTCTTAATGGAATATATAATCTATATCAGGCGTAGAATACGTAGTATTGCGTATAACGATCCAGTATCGGATGTCACATGCAAGGCCTGAAGCTGGAATAGTGTCTGCCCCGTACGAAACATATATCGGATTACAAGCAACTAGTCTCTTTAAATCGGATAATCATGACCTTGTCATATTATCTCGATGGTTGCAACCGTTTAGAATACCAGTTTTGTATCCCTGCGTGATCATCATCTCCATATGACTGAAGTGATACTTCCATCTTGACATCACACCCAATACACTACGATTCTCAATAAACCCAGAAGAGGCGTACATAGAACCTGTTAAAGTCCTGGACGACCAAAACCAAAGCTTATTGATTGTCGCAAGTACTAGCGATGTAAGTCTCAGGTTAAGACCAAATACACCTACCCTGATGCGGATTCCCATAGACACATAGTCATACTACCAATGGGATTCCGCGGGGTCTATCCAGAGCGAAGCTGTTTCCGTACCATCGGTAAACACAACCTCCTATCACACTTGCATAAGTATCCAATACTTAAATATATGAGAACTATACCGTTACGCTTCCACAACATGCACAAGTGCAATACTAGTCTATTCCACATTATCGATGTCCAGTCTCAATAATACTACGACTAGGGATATTTAATGATTAAACCGTTATGGATTGATACTGTCTCATATCTTATCAATCCGGAACTAATCATATGGACTTTTATCATTTATATATTTAAGTAATCAAATTACAAAATGATAAAATGCAATTTCCATTGCTACATAATTAATTTGTATAAAAACCATAATTTCTTTTACAAATAGTGACACTATGGGTCATAATTGTCTAACAATCTCTCACTTGGCCTATAGCCAGTCACTCAAGCATCTAATGCCTGAACTATGTACATGTCGCTCAAACTTTTGTTGAGGAATAGCTTTCGTCAGCGGATCTGCAATGTTGTCCTCTGATGCGACATTCTCGATCTTCACATCGCCACGATGTATGATCTCACGAATCAGATGGAAATGTCGAAGAACATGCTTGGATTGTTGATGAGACCGCGGTTCCTTAGCCTGCGCTATAGCCTCGTTATTGTCACAATACAATGGAACGGGCTCAGCTGCTAATGGAACTACTCCTAATCCAATTAGGAATTTTCGGATCCAAACTGCCTCTTTTGCTGCTTCAGCTACAACAATATACTCTGCTTCTGTTGTTGAATCGACAACAGTCTCTTGCTTGGAAGATTTCCAGCTTACTTCTCCGTTATTCAAACAAAATATGTACTCGGATTACGACTTGCAGTCGTCTTTATCGGTTTGGAAACTTGCATCGGTATACCCAGTTACCTCAAGTTCTCAATCTTCATAGATTAAGAAAGCATCCTTAGTTCGTCTAAGATACTTAAGGATATTCTTAACCGCCATCCAGTGACTATCACCTGGATCGACCTGATAGCGACTACACATGCTCAAAGCATAGGAGACATCAGGTCGCGTACATATCATGGCATACATGATCGATCCGACTTCCGAGGCGAATGGTATCCGACTCATGTTGTCTCTCTCATCTTGAGTTTTAAGACACATGTCCTTAGATAGAGTGACACCATGTGACACTGGCAACAGTCCCCTCTTGGACTGATCCATGTTGAATCTCTTCAACACTTTGTCAATGTACGTGCTCTGGGAGAGTCCAAGCAGCTTTCTAGATCTATCCCGATAGATCTTTATTCCTAGAATAAAGGCTGCTTCTCCCAGATCCTTCATGGAGAATTTTAATGAAAGCCAAGCTTTCACCGATGTTAACATGGGAATGTCATTGCCAATTAGTAATACATCATCAACGTAAAGGACAATGAATGTCAGTGCACTCCCACTAACCTTCTTATATACACAAGGATCATCCCCGTTTTGAACGAAATCATATTCTTTTATGATCTCATCAAAACGTTGGTTCCAAGAACGCGATGCTTGCTTCAATCCATAAATGGATCGATTTAACTTACAAACCTTGTTTGCAAGTATTGGTACGACAAAACCGTCAGGCTGTTGCATATAAACATCCTCCAAAAGGTTTCCGTTAAGGAAAGTGGTTTTGACGTCCATCTGCCATATCTCGTAATCGAAATATGCAGTAATAACAAGCATTATCCGAATGGATTTAATCATGGCAACGGGTGAAAAAGTTTCATCGTAATTGACACCATGTCGTTGACGATACCCTTTCGCTACAAGCTTAGCTTTGTACGTTTGTACGTTGCCATCCATGTCAGTCTTCCTCTTAAAGACCCATTTGCAACCAATAGGCTTTACGCCTTCTGGTGCATCAACCAGTGTCCAAACTTGGTTGGTGTACATGGAATCCATTTTGGAATTCATGGCATCTTTCCATAAACCGGAGTCGATACCTTGTATCGCTTCCTCATACGTAGCCGGCTCGTCTTCCTCAATAAGATTAATATCCACATGAGGTGAGATCAGAAACCCATACCTCTCAGGTTGTTTTCTGACTCTCTCCGACCTACGCGGTCCTTGTGTATTCGAAGATTGTGGTACAATATCATCCTTGATTGAATGTTCATGTTCCGTGAAGGATTCTATGCCAGGAACAGTATCACTCCGATTTTCATCGAGTTCTACTTTCCTCCCACTTATCACTGTATTTAGGAATTCCTTCTCAAGGAAAACCGCATGTAGAGCAACAAATACTTTGTTCTCTTGTGGATGATAGAAGTAATATCCTTTGGTTTCCCTAGGATATCCTACAAATAGGCATTTATCTGATTTGGGTTCTTGTTTGGTACCTTCCAAATGTTTGACGTATGCCCAGCAACCCCAAATCTTCAGGAATGAGAAACCTACGGAGTCTGTTGAACAGACTTTGAAGGAACCTTATTCAAAATAAGTATTGCACTGTTCAATGCATATCCCCAGAAGGAAATATGTAGCTCTGTGTGACTCATCATATACCTTACCATGTCTAACAAAGTTCGGCTTCTCCGTTCGGACACACTGTTTAATTGCGGTGTTCCAGGAGCAGTCCATTGTGAAAGAATACCATATTCTTTCAAGTAATCAAGAAACTCATTGCTCAAGTATTCGCCACCACGGTCCGACCGTAATGTCTTAATACTTTTGCCGGTATGTTTTTCTACTTCGTGTCGAAACTCTTTGAATTTCTCAAAAGTCTCCGACTTGTGTCTCATAAGATACACATAATCATAACGCGATGCATCATCTGTAAAGGTTATGAAGTATTCATATCCACCTCTAGCCTGGCTAAACATGGGCCCACAAATGTCACTATGAACAAGGGCTAACAGTTCAGTGGCGCGTACACCTTTACCACTAAAAGGTGATTTAGACATTTTGCCTAATAAATAAGATTCGCAGACGTCATATGAATTTAGATCAAATCCGTCCAAGTACCCACTCTTCGAAAGTGTGGATATACGTGTCTTGTTTATGTGTCCCAGACGACAATGCCATATATAAGTTTCATCTTTGTTACTTACTTTAAGTCTTTTGTTTGTTACATTATATGTTTGAGATTGATTTATATTCAAAATATAAAGACCATTATTTGCATCAGCCGTGCAAATTTCTATATCATTTTTATACATAAAACACTCAATGTTTCTAAATACAAAAGTATACCCGCATTGGGTTAACATAGATACATAAATTATATTCATAGTCAAACTAGGTACAAAATAACAGTTTATAAGTTCAAGTAAATGCCCCGATGGCAGTTCCAAAACATAAGTGCCCACGGCCAAAACGGCAACTCGAGTCCCATTTCCAACACAGAGGTCAATCTCTCATGAGGCCAGACTCCTGCTAATCCGCAGATCCTGCACATCAGTACATATGTGAGTACAACAACCAGAATCAAAAATCCAATTTTTAAAACTAGAAGTAGACATGTTTATTTCTATAACAAACATACATGTAGCTGGTGCCTTGCCCGTTTTAATCTCCTTCATGTGTGCCTTGTACTCGCGACAGTCATGCTTCCAGTGACCCCGCTTCCTGCACTACAGACATACATCTTGGGATTTGTCATTGGGTTTCCCAGAACCCTTTGACGATTTGGCCTTGCCCTTCTTCTTATGCTTCTTCTTCTTAACACCTCCAGTCGCATTGGGCCAAGCCCTCGGAGTCTGAGATGTTGAAGCATAGTGCGCCTCGCGCTTCTTGCCCTTAAGGAGCTCATTTTCTGCCTCACGCAGAGTGGACATCAACTCTCCAAGAGTTTGGTCTTGGTTCAACATGTTGTAGTTCATGATGAACCCACTCCAAGTGTCGGGGAGAGACTGTAGGATCAAATCCACTGAAGTCTCAGCCTCGAAGACTATGCCCATCTGTCCGAGCTGCTCAATGTCAGTAATCATCTGTGAGACATGGTGCTCAACAGACGTACCCTCTGACATTCGAGCGTGGAAGAGCTTCTTTTGCAACTCGTATCTTTGCGATCTAAGATTAGATCGGTGAAGATCGTGCAACTTCGCCATCATCTCATAGGGATCCAACCCATTGTTTTGACGACAGAATTGCGGAGTCATAGCGGCAATCATTACCGATTGAGCAGTCGCATTTTCATCGCTATGAGTCTTCCAAAGCTCTAGCTTAAGCAACTGATCAGGTCGGGGCTTAGGCCCAAGAGGTCGCTCTATAGTATAGAGTAACTTCTCGGATCCCAGAACTTTTCTGAGATTCATATCCCAGTCTTGAAAGTTGGTGCCATTAAAGACGTTGTCGCCCATGACAATATCCATAATGCTTAACTTTCCTGTCATCTTAACCGCAATAGTCCAACTATTCGATTAACGATGTATGGGTACAGTCTAACTGTTACAAGAAAAATAATAATATATTAGTCCAACTAATAAAATAATTGACGAAATAATTTGAAAGCGCGTAAAGCTAAGTATTTGAACGAAATTGCAAATTCAATACTAGCCTCCCACTATTTTTCGACGAGCCTCTAACCCTCTTTTGAGTACTCGGGAAACCTAGTTTCCTAGTGGGCTAGGATCCCGTTAAATAACACACAACCTTGACTTTGGCCAACAAGCTGTATGATATTTAACTAGGTAGATCTCTCAGATCAATTGGATCTCATCCAATTCCTAGATCCGGTAGGTGGACCTCCAAGTCCGAAACATATATACAATATATATGACAATATATCCAATATATTTTCCTATCCTTTTTCCTCTGAATCAACTAAGCATTGGCTTTGGCACAACAAGCTTAATGATTCCAGTTAAGCGGAACCCATTGACTTTGGAAAGCTTCGTAATCGATGTCGATGGATAAGAAGTGATCTTGACTTTGGCCAACAAATCACAACTTGAACAAGACACACGATATGGAACAAAGCCTTCATGATTCAAACACATCCGCGATGGACAAAGGTATTGACTTTGGCCAACAAACCAGTGCCAATCTTGGATCTTGAGTAAGAATCACTCAATGGAAGGAAAACGCTTAATATTTTATTGAGGGTTTTTCTCGTAAATTGGCAACCAATTTATTATCTTTGTTAGGTCTCATCATACATCCTTAAACATGCATTCTAAAAGCATAATAAGGCGCGAAAATAAATTAATAACGATATGCAGATGAATATTTCACAGATTGTTCTTAGAACGAATCATTCCATTTCCTCTCCCCTGCTAGCACTATTCTTACTTCTACCCAATTACATAATACAATAATAGAAACCTCATTAACATTGAGGGGAATTAGGTGAAAAGAGAAATACAAAGAATCAAGAGAGATAAGGCTGGACACGCAGGTCCAATTTAATAAATTCTAAATTTACAACAATTTCCAAAATTTCCCTTTCCCTTCTAATATCCATCCGATATACGTTATTCATTCAACACATCCATGTATTCACACAAAGCATGTTATTCAATCAATCTAATCCAATTAATTAATCTTGAATAAAATGATCATCCAATGTTCAAACAACGATTTGATTTTGCGCGAGTCCAACTCGTTTGAGAATAAGTACTCAAAGTACGAATTCTTGAATTATATCGAACTACAATTTAAATCTAATTTAATTCGTATTCAATACTAATTCTATATTTAATTCCAAATTAAATAACTACACTTTTTAATGTGCCTTTAAAGACTTAGATTCCAAATCTAATCTAAATGGGTCTCAAAGCCCAATTAACATCCAATGTCGTTTAATTAAAGTCCGATGGGCTTTCAATTAATTTCTTAAGGCATGGACTTTGGTCAATATGGGTCAAACCCAAATACCAAAGCCCAATTAAGGAATCACCCTATTTGCCAAGAAACCAATTTTGGCCCAATTAAACTTAAAAGGCCCATTTGTCACATTTGGACTTAATGGAATGATTTAGGCCCAATTTGGATCTAATCCGATTGACTTAAATCAACTTGGCCCAACCAAGCCCATTAGGCCCAAATACAACATTTAAAGCCCAATTCTAAATTAAGCCCAACTAATTAAATTTTAATTTTCCAAATTTCAAAATTCAATTAATTAAAGTGTATTACATCAATTAATTATCTAAATTAATATTTCCAAAATACTAATTTAATCAATTAATCATGTATTAATTTGTTCAATCCATGTCCAACATTTTGAAACAAAAAATCAACTCATTTCATGCTCATCATGCTCACGACATTTTAGGGGTTTTTTGTCTGATTTCATTTTCAATCCGATTGAATCTCAAATCAACATTTCCCAAGTGTTCAAACTCATCCAATGATCAAAAGAACAAAAAATACCATGACATTTAAGGCAACCATGCATTCGGCCAAGCCAATATTTTGGGTAAAAATTGATCCAATTAATTTTTCATGAAATTGATCATAAATAACTCCAAGTTATCCATATACAAGCATGCTCAAACAAACAATTTGGTTAAATCATGCTCAAAACCAATTTACCCAAATTTTACCCTAATATTTTTCATGCTCAAATTAGGCTCTGATACCATTGTTGGTTTTTACTATAGTCCCAAGATCATTCAAGTACAGAAAACATGTGAATACATTAAAGAATTATGGCAGAATCATACTTACAATGAGCGGTTTATGGATGCGTCAAGTTCAAAAAACTTTCCTCCTTGTCCTTGAAGGTCACGGCCAAGCTTCAATTTTGTTGAAGAATATGAACAAGCTCCAAGCTTTGAGAGGATTCCAAGCTCTTGAGATGGTTTCCCTATCAACTTGAATGATTCTTGAAGTGTGCTAGCAAGTAAAGAAAAGAAAACAATTTTCTTGTTCTTGGTGGAGGCTCACGGTTTTGTGAGTATTTGGGAGAGAGAGAGAGAGTTTTGTTTCTTTGATTTTTGTTTCCAAAACAATAATGCAAAAAAGGTGTTATCAAAATTTGGTATATGGCTTTCAAAAAGTCAAAACCATTTTGGAGCCAAAATGGCACTCAACAACCAACATCATGAATATTGACAAGTTGTCATTCACCAAAAGGTGATTTGACACCCATCACTAGATTGACATGTGATGTGACGAGCGATGTGACTTGTGGTCACACTTGATTCTAAATCGAAGTGGCCTCGCAAACACATCTCGGGCTCGGGTTCGTTAATTCCGAATTAACGAATTTTTCGTTGCGACGTAATTAAATCAAATTTAATTAAATAATAATGCCAAGTAAAATTACTATTCACGTCGCTAAATACTAATATTGCGTATAACGATCCAGTATCGGATGTCACATGCAAGGCCTGGAGCTGGAATAGTGTCTGCCCCGTGCGAAGCATATATCGGATTACAAGCAACTAGTCTCTTTAAATCGGATAATCATGACCTTTTCATATTATCCCGATGGTTGCAACCATTTAGAATACCAGTTCTTTATCCCTGCGTGATCATCATCTCCATATGACTGAAGTGATACTTCCATCTTGACATCACACCCAATACACTACGATTCTCAATAAACCCAGAAGAGGCGTACATAGAACCTGTTAAAGTCCTGGACGACCAAAACCAAAGCGTATTGATTGTCGCAAGTACTAGCGATGTAAGTCTCAGGTTAAGACCAAATACACCTACCCTGATGCGGATTCCCATAGACACATAGTCATACTACCAATGAGATTCCACGGGGTCTATCCAGAGCGAAGCTGTTTCTGTACCATCGGTAAACACAACCTCCTATCACACTTGCATAAGTATCCAATACTTAAACATATGAGAACTATGTCGTTACGCTTCCATAACACGCACAAGTGCAATACTAGTCTATTCCGCATTATCGATGTCCAGTCTCGATAATACTACGACTAGAGATATTTAATGATTAAACTGTTATGGATTGATACTGTCTCATATCTTATCAATCCGAAACTAATCATAGAGACTTTTATCATTTATATATTTAAGTAATCAAATTACAAAATGATAAAATGAATTTCCATTGCTACATAATTAATTTATACAAAAACCATAATGTCTTTTATAAATAGTGACGCTATGGGTCATAATTGTCTAAAAATGACCCCGACCTACCTCATCGGGTCAGCAAGTTGAGATGATCGACTGTAAACTGAAATGATCGACCTACTCTACCAGGTCGGATCGGTGCTGACAAATTCACTCTCCTCATCGTCCATAAACATCATTCCACCTCAGATCAGACATCGAGTGCAAACTAACTTTGGTCTTTTTGTCGGGTCAGATGCATATGCCTCTTGGGCCTGGGCCCCTTGTTCGGGAAGTAGAAATCTCTTCTATACCCTTCTTCATACTTCTATTTTTCTCGGGTCAGGAAATAACCATCAACATCTGCCTATTAGTTCTCGGTATCAACGAGTCTACGAGTTGGTGCCGGGAACTATAATGATACGATGTCGACCGTCCCCTAGTCTTCAGGTCAAGATCTTGCATATGGCTGAAGGGTCCTGTCTTGGTGACGGTTGCTTTACTGAACGCTTATCTTGGGCTTTTAAACCATCCTTTGGGAATCATGTTGCCATCATTGTCACTTTCAAATGCCCATCACATCATTCTAGGGTTTACCCGCTTCGTCTCCCCAAGACGCCACTCATCGTGCTCCCGTGGTTTGCGCGCATAAACCAAATGTAATTGGATAGTTGGATACCGATTGAAAAATCATTCCAATCTCATCCCTCTACTTGAAATTCAACCAGTAAGACCCTCTGTCACACGGGCACTGATCCGGGCTGCTTGTCTCTTTCCAACAGTCAAGATCAACCTGAGCCGACTATTTAAAGGCCAATCACACGCCATTATCCTCTTTTAGAAAAATTGCCTTCTTCAAAGAACTTTAAAACCCTTTCCCGTTAACTGTAAATTCTGTCCTCCACCGTCTTCATCAGCATCTCAGAATCTTCCTCCAAACCACCAAGTAAGTTCTTCTTTGTACACCATTCCTTTTGCTTTATATTTCATTCATTATGTGTTGCTATGAATGCTTGTGTTTGTGCTTTGATTCTTGGGGATGATTGCGATAATGGTGGGATCAGAGTGGGCTTATTTATGTGGGTTTGTGTATGTGTGTGAGTATATTATTTCTGGGTTTTTTGGGAATGAAGGGTTTATGTTTCTAGGTTCTGTACGTGCTTGATTTTGGTTTTATTTTGAAAGACTTACTACTTTGCCTTTGCTAGGGTGTTTAGAGCTTTCTAGGGTTAGCCACTTCAGTAGGGATGAGGAATAACTATAGATTTAATGTGCTTTACTAACCGAAATTATGAACTGACTTTCTGCCTCGAGTCATGTCTTGATAGGAATGTCTGGGTCTGAGTCTGAGTCTCTCACTCCCCTCGAGGTCCTGCTTATAGCCCCACTCCCATACACAACCATACACAGCTCGAGATTAGGGAGTCTCAGCGACTATGATACCACTCCGACTGTTTCATAAGATAACAACCAATCCTACCACATACATATACCCTACTCGAGATAATTCATAACAGGCCTGACTTCGAGAACCTTGACATGGACCGGGCTTCAGTAATCACCGAGATCGAACTAGAGCAATTGAGGGAAATGTTTGATATTCTGGAGGATATCAGCCTAGTTGTCCAGATGGAGTGGGACCAAGCTGTTAGGGTTGGTGCTCGGAGCGCTAATCCATAAGGGTGGCAATAGGCTGGGTCGGGCCCGGGCTTTGAAAAGCCCGGCCCGAGTCCGACCAAAAAAAATTTGGCCCGGGCCAAATCCGGCCCGAAATTTTTCCAAAAAAAAATCAAATATAATTTATATTATATAAATACATCATCAAAATTAAAAACATACATAAAAATACATTCACACTATATGCAAAGACAATTCACAATTTACATGCTACAAACATATTAATATATATATATATATATATAAAGGCTGGCTCGGGCCCGAGACGGGCTTTGATCAAAGGGCCCGGCCCAAGCTTTTTTTTTGCCTCGGGGGAGCCGGTCCGGGCCGGACCGGGCCCGGACTTTTCTGCCACCCTTACCAATCCAGATCGTATTTATGTCTGATTTATGAATACGAACAATTCATTTTTCCATAATATTACTTACTTAGTGGTAACACCTCTTGTTTTTATATACGTATTCGATCTAATTACGATTAGATTGAAACTAAATCCGATTTAGTGATATGTATATATTAGACAAAGACCCTAGGATTTACAATATAGTGTGCAGTTACAACATAGTTTGTAATTGACATTGGGAAGCGTCACTATAAATTGTATATTCTCAAATAAAGTTCCTGGTCAAGATTTACTGACACTGCTCGGTTAGTAAAATCCGCTAAGATAAGTACATGTCGTATATCGAGACTTAGTCCGATGGTTTATCCCAATGAACCATGAGTCTTGGAGACTCGTATAAACATGTAGGTGTTTATTTGATAAATACTAAATGACTCATTGAAGATTTCCTAATATATGGTACACCAACGTCAATAGGAATCTTCTCGAGTCAAGTAGCACAGTGGTCCTTCAACTTTTGATACCACCGTGGATATATGAGACATCCTCCACACTTTGATGGCAGTCATGTAACCGATCTATTTAGATAATACCTCTGTCTGCTCGTTGGGTGTAGACTAATGCGCATGATATCATGTGAGTATCAGATAGAATCCTTCAGTTATGTGTACAAAGCATAAGTATCTTTTACGTGTTTACGATCTAGTAAATCCATGGCCATGGTATACTTTGGAAGCGAGTTTCGAGTGTTATTTAGAGATCGTAAATTTTAAAGTCGACTATATTATACCTTAGGAATTTGATGTTCCTATCTATATCCCCGATATAATATTGATTGCATGTGACAGATGGATTATACATATGCAATGACCTCGACTTGCATAGTTTAGCAAGATTATCCGTGGTCGTCATGATTTACGAGTGGGATAATTATGGATACGAAATTTGATTCTATGACAGATAAACCTAAACTTAGAGAGTCCCACAATATGAAGTGTACTCTTTGAGCATTTGGACAACGCGTAATGAATAATAAAGATTATTCATAATACTTCACCGGATTAAATGAGTTAATTCGAATCGTTTAAACGGTTAAACGAAAATACATGCATTAGGGGATTTTGGTCAATTAATAATTAATATATATTTATATTGATATAAAATTTGATTGGATACATATTAATTAATTGTCAAAAGAGATTTTGACACATGTCACTAGTATATGTATTTTGTTATTTAATGTAAATAAAAATACATATATATTAATAAATATATATATCAAATTGAAGTATTCAATTTGAATGTGTCTACTTTAACTTTATGTTTAATTAGATTAATATTCATTTATAATAATTATTATTACACATGTTTAATTATTTTTGGTAACAAGTGACATGCTTTATTTAAAGCTTGTAGTTATCAATTTGAATTTTATAACTTAAAGTTTATTAAATAATTTTGAAAAATGACCAAATTGCCCACAAGTTAGGTTACCTCTAGGATATAGAGTGAAAAATTATTTTTCCTCTTTCATAAGTCCTTCATGGTCGAAATCCTCTTAAATAGAAAGCTCCCAAAAATATTTCTTGAAGAAACTTGAGAGAAAGTGAAGAAATCAAGAAGAAAGCTTAAGGAAATTAGGAGATTTTGAGGTAGTCTTCAATATTCTTAAACTTAGAAAGTTTGTTTCTTTTTCTTGAGTATCGGGAATAGTTCTAGGGTTTCTTTCTTTCTTGGATTTTGGGGCTTTTTGATTTGGAGGATTAATTGAGAGGCTAGATGCATGTATGAAGTAAGATTGAGTAATATTAATGCAATATTAGTTCAATTTTGTCATTTGATGACTTGTTGCTCTGTATGGTAAGGGATGGTCTGATACGAGATCACACCACATATCCTTATTCATTAAATGAATATTATATTCAGGAATGTGAATAAATCACATTTAATCAATAATTGTCATTGGACCATAAGATTCATTAAACTGATACATTAGATGTATGTAGTTTAATGAATTATAAATTGCATAAGGTAGTTTTCTTTACTTGGTAACTTAGTCAATATGGTATCATTGACTTACTTGTATGTTTCTGATGAAACGCAGATAAAATATTTTTCTGGTTCAAAGATATTCAATCTGAAGTTTTGAAAAATGTATCTTTAAAATTCATTGTGATTCTTTGAATTGTTCAAATATCTTTGATACGATCAAATATATGAATTTACGGTAATTAGTTCTAAGATTATTCAATGAATATGATTCTTACTCAATATGATTCTTCTACAATTCCATCTTGATGGAATATGTTAAAGGGAGTAATCGAATCTTATATGATTTGATTTATTTGATATTGAGTGTTATCGAATTAGTTTCAATACTCTTGGGGATATGCTCCATTAACACTAATTCATCCTTTTAATTAAGGTTTCATTAGTTTATACAGTTACTTATTTGATATGTATAGGTAGAAATTTCGAATCTTGAAAAGTTTGAGATTTGAATCTTTCTTTTATATAGTGGTTATATAATTGAAAGTACTTACGCCTCGGAGGTACAAGTACAAGTTTATCATTTATTCTATTTAATAGAATATTGTATTCTATTTGATAGAATATATTTTCTACGATCTCGAGTAAGAAAATTACTTTATTACTTTATGTGTAACATCAGATGTTGACCATTGTGACTTGACTTATTGAAGTCTAATATTGGAGCGATAAACTATAAATGGAACTACATAATTAATAAGATGAAAAGACCCTTAGACATCTTCCATCTAAGTCCAATAGGATGTCAGAATCATTTGTGAAGTATTTGATACTAAATGGTTCTGTTGTTTTCTTATCAAAGAAAATTATCCTATAACTTATAGTGGGGGCGATATTTGATATCGATTCCAGAAGTTAGCATTAAATCATAGATCTAAGGTTGTTCATAGCTTACTACGATCAAGTTTGAAACTTGATTAAGCTTTCATTATGAATCGTTCATAAAATGTGCAAAAATTTTGTGCAGCAAAAACAAAGCTTATTAAAGTTTTGACCTTTCTAGTATGACAGTGAGCAACGTTATACTCAGCAATCTATTGTAGATTCTGGGGAAACTTATCTCTAGTCACACTAATTAAACAATTAAAGATATGTTGGTTAATGTTGATATTAAACTATGTATTTTAGTATGCAAAGTGGCGTTCCTGAATGGTTTCTTTGAATAAGAGATTCATTGTGATTTCTTTGTTTGAAGAGTTCATTATAGAATGGCCCTGGAGTTTGTATTATACTAAGATCACAATTTGATATACTAGCTTATAGAGCCTATTGTAGACTCAGATGAGCTTTCAGGAAATATGTATTCTCTAATTTTGATAACAGTCAGATTATCTAATTTTATCAAAGCATAGAGACTACAAATGTGATAATAGGGTTAGTGGGAGCGTACATATTTCTTTCTGGTGTTATATATCATAACGACATTATCATTATTAAGGTAATAATGAGATGTTTATAAGGTAAAAGGTTTACTTAAGTCTTCTTTTCTCCATGATAGGAGTGGGAGTGGTCTTTGTTATATTCGATGTAAGGTTTTATATATGATGTAAAACTAAGAGACTTGTAAGATACTTCCATTAGTCGTGCATTAGATATGATCTAATAAAAGACACATCAAATATAACTATTTGACAGTTAGTATAGCTGTTTGACAGTTAATATAATTGTTTGACAGTTAGTGTGTCTCTTGTATATAGTATTCATCTTTATAAAGGATGATTCCTTTGTCGAAAGAGAAATTGACTAGAATGTCTAGCCAATCTTATGCATCATAGGATGATGGCATAATGAATACTATATTATGTGTGATTAAAGATATAAATTTAATCGTAATTATTACGAGTTATTTTTGATACCATGTAGACCATATAATGGGTCTTGAAATATGTTCTTTGTTATCTTTGAGATATTAAGAATGAGTTTCTTATTCATAGAGAATATAGTCAGCAATCATTATGGTCATATTAGTTTTGAGTCTAATTATAACGTTAGATGGTCTACGTCATATAGATTCAGAAAAGATACGGTGGGAGTGTCACGGATGATTCTACTATGTTAGTGGAATTAGTTGTAACTTATGAAGTATTGACTTATGAAGTTGCAAAGTGACCTTATAGATTAGAAGTTTTGATATTAGTATTGTATTTGCGATTGTCTGCATAGTATTTTGGATTTGATCCCTACATACATAGACAACTCAGTAGCTGTAGCACAATATTCATGTCGCATCTGAGTCATATTGATGTAAAATTTAGTTTCTACAAAATATGAATGATGCTAGCTAAGGGAAATGTTTGGGTTTGTTGGACAAACTCAATATGTTATAGCGAACCTACTCGTTATTGCCCACCTCTTGAGTGTTAGGTGAGTTCTTGAGGTCCATGCGCATAAGATACATATTGAGATATGTATATGATATTGTGGATTGACACTAAAGAAAATGGGAGAAATTATTAGGGTTAGTGCTCGGAGCGCCAATCCGGATCGTATTTATGTTCAATTCATGAATACGAACAATTCATTTTCCATAATATTACTTACTTAATGGTAGCACCTCTTATTTTTATATACGTATTCGATCTAATTACGATTAGATTGAAACTAAATCTAATTTAGTGATATGTATATATTAGACAAAGACCCCAGGATTTACAACGTAGTGCGCAATTACAACATAGTTTGTAATTGACACTGGGAAGCGTCACTATAAGTTGTATATTCTCAAATAAAGTTACTGGTCAAGATTTACTGACACGACTCGGTTAGTAAAAGCCGCAGAGACCAGTACATGTCGTATATCGAGACTTGGTCTGATGGTTTATCCCAATAAACCATGAGTCTTGGGAGACTCGTATAAACGTCTAGGTGTTTATTTGATAAACACTGAACGACTCACTGAAGATTTCCTAATAGATGGTACACCAACGTCAATAGAAATATTCTCGAGTCAAGTAGCACAGTGGTCATTTGACTTGCGATACCACTGTGGATATATGAGACATCATCCACACTTTGATGGTAGTCATGTCACCGATCTATTTAGATCAGACCTCCGCCTGCTCGTTGGGTGTGGGCTGATGCTCATGATATCCTATGAGTATCAGATAAAATCCTTCATTCATGTGTACATGGCATATGTATCTTGTACGTGTTTACGATCTAGTAAATCCATGGCCGTGGTATACTTCGGAAGCGAGTTCCGAGTGTTATTTAGAGATCGTAAATTTGAAAGTCGACTATATTATACCTTAGGGATTTAACGTTCCTATCTATATCCCCGGTATAATATTGATAGCCTTTGACGGAGGGATTATACGTATGCAATGACATCGACTTGCATATTTTAGCGAGATTATCCGTGGTCGTCATTAATGGTGTTCATAGGGCCGGGTCAACTCTCGACCCGACCCGCGCAGGTCTAAAAAAAATTTGCAAATTTTCAACCGACCCGAAATTTTCGCGTTGGGCAACAGGTTTGATACTAAAACCCGACCCGACCCTACAATATTTATATTATTTTTCTAAAAAAAAAATTATTATTATTTTTAAGGTTTTTACTTTTATTTCATTTGTTTATTATTTTTGTTGTATTAAAACTTTATATTTATGATAATTTTTGAGACATAAAATAACAAATATTTGTATTTCAAAATAATTAATTCATTAAAAAAATGGGGTCATGGTCCAGCTCAGGTAGCTCCTATAGTTAATGGAGATAATATTGCTAAAAGAGTGAGAGAAAATGGAGCTGTTGAGTTTGATTGAAAGAAGGATCCCACAGTAGCCGGGAATTTCTTAGACCTAGTTGAAAAGGCTTTTGAGCTGATGAGATTGACTGATAAACAGAAATGCCACCATGTGTCTCGAATTTTGACTGAGCAGACTGATAAATGGTGGAAGAGTGTGAGAGGTAAATTCTCAGAGACTAATATGTTGACTTCGGAGAAGTTCAAGAGGGAGTTCATAGGAAACTATATGAATTCTGATTTTATGGATGAGAATAAGAAGGAATTCTATAGGTTGACTCAGGATAACCGCACTGTAGATCAATATGATACTTTCTTCCATGAGTTGGTGTAGTTTGTTCCACATTTGAAGGACCATGAACATGGCGAAATGGATCACTTTCTTAATGGTCTGAATGCAGAATTGAGATCCAGGATTAGATTGTTTCCTATGAACAGTTTGACAGAGATGACAGATTTTGCTAGGAAAGCAAAGTTTGCAGAAAGAGAATGGCAAGTTATGCCAAATTATCAGACGAGGAAGAGAAATAGAGAACGTCGAACCTTTGGGGAAGGAAGTCAGAGTAAGAATGAGAGTGACTCGAGACCCTATGATAGTTATCAGATGAGTTCTGGCCAACCACAAAAATAAGGTAGATCTTTAATTGATCAAATTTCAGTGAGAGCACCACCTAGTGGAACTCCTAGTGGTCAGCAAAGCCAAGCCCGAGATAGAAGATTCCCACCATGCACTACATGTGGGAAGAATCATTATGAGGAGTGTAGATTGGGACAAAAGATTTCTTTTTGTGAAGAGAAGTGGGCCACATGAAGAGAGATTACCCTAACATTAATGATGAGAGTGGACAGAATCAGAGGACAACTAACCCTCCAACTCAACATTTTAGAGGCAAATATGGTCAGATTGAGGTTCCAGTTCAGACTTCTAGAGCTCATACAGGTGTAGGTGCGCAGAATAGAACTGCTCTATGTGGTCAGACTAGCAGACCTAGAGGCCAAGCTAGGGTATTCACTATAAAATAGCAGGAAGCTTAAACAACGCCAGAGGTTATCACTGGTATGTGAATTTCGAGGACGAAATTTCTTTTAAGGATGAGAGAGTTGTAACACCCTGATTTATTTTTCCTAGTTTTAATTTAATAATTATGGGTGTTGGAAATTTAGCGGCTAAATTGTTAAGTTTGGATTAAAATGATAAAAGAGACAAGTTTAGGGAGGCAATTGATGATTGTTTAGTAGTATATAAAAAAAAGGGAAAAACATAATAAACCAAAATTTTGCTTTTCACTTATCTTACACAAACCTTACGAGCCGTGAGAAAAGAGAACAGACGTGAGGGAGAGAAAGAAAAGAGAGAAAAAGAAGAAAAAGAGAGAAAAGAGAGATAATTGGTCTCAATCCGTCCAATCCGGAGTCGATCCCGACCAGGTCTTTTAAGGAAAACTTAGATCTCGACTAGAAGAATACTTTGGTGGTGGTTTCATCTGGGGAAACTCCCAATTTTCATAGAAATCTCGGTAAGAAACTTTTTAATGGTTTTTCTTGATTTTTCGTTGATCCAGAACTCCGTTTGACGAACCATCAACGGTATTAGAATCGGGAGGGGGAAACGAACATTCGACCACCGAAAAATTTAGATTTCGGTCGACGCGTGGCGCTCACGCGTGCCTCATATAGTGGCGCGTGAGGCCCACGCACGGCCAGGAAAGGAGGCCACACGCGCCGGACAGAATTTCACTGCCGACTTTCCAAGTCTTTATATGTGATTTCCCGACCATTCCGAGTAGTAACGGACCTCTGAATCTTAATTTTCGTGTAATTTGTCGTTATATTCGGTTTATGCATGTTATGTATTTCGGAACGAAATTAGCTTTAAAGTATGATTAGTTTACATACTTAGACCATAAAAATGATTACCTTGTGGTTGGAAGTGAATGATGGACTTTATTGGAGAATATGGTCGAGTAAGATTGTATGCGAGAAATTATTGTGAGCCCGAGATTTGGGATAATGATGTTGAATTAATTGTGTATGCGTATGTTGGGAATATAATTTGAATGTAAGTTGATGATTATATATTGTATAATGGAAGTCCGTATTATAGACGAAACCTTACCGAAATTTCGTTAGGTTTTACGAGAGCGATTGAGTCACGTTTCTTGCATAAATTATCATCTATTCTAGTCAAGATTATGTTCCTTATAGTAAAGTCTTTTGTCTCTTTAGGTGATCGTGATACCGTAAGCGGGGATGGTCCTGCTGCATAGTTCCTTTATCTGTAGTCAGCTCGCCAGGTGCGTGGATAAGCTTGTAACATTGATGTTTTCAAAAGTATATAGTATATATGTTTTCTTAAATGAATTTTTAAGGTAATACATTAAATGATTTTGTTTTTAGAAAGATTATATTTTGCTATGAAAGTATGGATCGAATATTGGTTATGTTCAAAACATGATTTGAGATATATGAGAAACTTGCATGATTTGCGATAAATGAGCATGTGTTTTAGAAATGATTTTATGTTAGGATGCACCACGTGTACTTATATGTGCCAGATTATTTACCGTGAGACGAGGTCTCATGTTGCCAATTTTTACTCTGGATGCCAGTTATTGCCGTAGGGATGTCCCATATTGCCAGCTTTACCGTATTGTCACGAGAGTGTGCATATAGATGAATGAACTGCTTTATTATTACTGAGTATTCTTGAAAATAATGAGATTTATGATTTCAAGTAAAAGTTTGATATATTGATTTACAGCTTATGTATTTATTTATGTTATGAAAGACTTATTCGATCCACCTTATTACCTATTTATCCACGGCACTAAGCTGTGATCCATTGCACTAAGCGTGAGCTTACCCCTTCCTTTAATTTTACAGTTTTAGCAGATTAGTTGATCATTCATTTTTCATCTACTGTTTCATCATCATTTCCTGCCAGTAGAGAAAGGTTGTGCCAATAGTAGAGTGTCTTGTCATATTTTGAGATTATAATTATAGATATGTCATTCTTGAGAGAATTTTGTTATTTGGTTTTAGGCATTGAGGTTTTATTTGATATAGAGAGTATTTATATTTTAGCATGTATATTTCTTTGAGTTGGATCATGGAGATCCTATTTTTATGATAATATTTGCAAGTTAGATTTTTCCTATATATTTGGAGTGGTAGTCTTTTTTACAGGGGAAACCCTATCCGTTTCGAGTCTCCGTCTCACCCTTACCCTACCTAAGGGGACGGGTGTGATAGTGTAGTTAGTATGTGAGATTTTTTATATAAGTTTTGTAATACTTGTAAATTCTATTCAGGTAGGTATAGAAAATATTTATTTTTCCTCACAAAATAATTTTCAATGATCAGAGAATCACAACAAGTGGGATAGTAGCTTTAGTTACACCTTGAGGGTTGAAAAGTCGAAGAACAGAACTCGGTTCAAGAATTCAGGTTTCGAAAAAGTTCTCAAAAATCAGTTTTGATCATACCACTTGTTTGATGAATAGAGCTCCAGAGCAGCCTCATGTATAGTCCATAGAGATTCCATGTGCCCCTAGTCGTGACATATGCTTCACACGTATTCACAGATTGAAACTTTCAAGTGTTAGCCATATCAGCGACATGTCTACACCATATCGCACACAGTCAGTGCCACATCAATGCACAATCATCGACACATGTACACCATATCATCCGCTACGTCAGCGTACAATCATTGACACATGTCTGCCACATCTTTTGTCAAAGATAATGATTGTAATAAACTCAACAGAACTCTCGGTTAGATTAGGTAGTGGATTGACCACAGTGTCCTCCATCATGTAGCACATGATACAGATACTTACGAAATATGGATGAAGTTGGAAGGCATGTATTAAGCCAAGACTGCTTGGAATAAAGCCATGTTAATGAGCCGTTTGGTGAATTTGAAGTTACGGGGTGAAACTTTCGGTGTAAAATACACCAATAAGTTACAGAGCTTGGTGACTTAGTTGTCTAGAGTAAACATACAGCTGGGAGTTGAAGTATAAGCCCTTTTATTACTTAGTTCTCTTCTAGATAGTTGAGAAATATATGTGGTTACTCTCAATAATTCGACTCCAGGAGGTAAACTTACCATACCTATGGTAAAAGATGCTCTGTCGAATGAGGAGGCCAGGAGAAAAGGCGATGGCTTAGAAAAGACAGAAGCCTTCATCACAGAGACTCGAGGAAGACATCAGGGAATAGAAATAGAGAGAGGAAAAATCACAACCAGAGGTAGATCCTCAGATTGAAGGATGCATATCTATAAGTGCCATCATTGTGCCATAAAATGCCACTTAAAGAAGAATTACTAAAAATTACAACGAGAGCAAGGCCAAGGTAATCACCAGCCAAAGAATAAAGAATGAGAGACACTAGTTATTGTCAAATGAGATATATCCATTTGCTCCATTCAGGAAGAGACATGTCTTCACATCACAGCCTAAGATGTTAAGTAGTGGTAGATTCTGTAGCATTATACTAGGTCACTCCTCACAGAGATTTATTCACAACATTCAAAGCAGAAGACTTTGGTTCACTGAAGATGGGAAATATCAGGTGTACATTAACTTTGAAGGATGTCCTGCATGTTCCAGAACTTTCGACTGAATGTACTCTCGGAGATAGCCATTGACAAACAGGGCTATGACAGTCACTTCAGAAATAAAACATGGGGAATGACAAAATGTGTCATTGTTGTCTCTCGAGGATATGTTTGCGGCACCCTATACAAGACTCATATGAATATTTTTATAGACAGCCTCAATGTAGCTGAAAAAGAAACTTTTCAAAATCTGTGGAATCAGAGGCTCGGTCAAATGAGTGAGAAAGAGTCTACCTTGACCAAGAAGGAGCTTACCAAGGATGTTGTACTAGGTCCTTGCAACCATTATTTATTTGGTAAGCAACACAGAGTCTCGTTTAATTTCTCTTCAAAAAGAAGATCAATATTGCTCAGTCTAGTGCACTCTAATGTTTATGGTCCCTCTGAGGTTGATTCATTGGCGGTAATAAGTATTTTCTGACTTTCATTGATGATGCTTCTTGGAAAGTCTAGGTGTATTTCCTGAAGATAAAATATCAAGTCCTAGATCAGTTCAAGTTGTTCTGCGCCATGGTAGAGCGTGAAACATGGAAGAAACTGATGTGCCTCCATACAGACAATATAGGTGAGTACAGATACAGAGAGTTCGATGTCTACTGCAAGAGACACGACATTCGACATGAGAGAACTATTCCACGTACCCCACCGTATAATGGTGTAGCTGAAAGAATGAACCACACCATTATGGAGAAAGTCAGAAGCATGATCAATATGTCTAAGTTGCCAAAGCCATTCTAGGGAGAAGCTGTTTATACCGTCTCCTATCTATTCAACAGATCACCATATGTACCGTTGAATTTTGAGATTCTAGAGAAAATTTGATCTAACAAGAATCTCTCATGCTCTCACCTAAGAGTATTTGGCTGTTTAGCAGTTGCACATGTATCCAATGAGCTCATGCAGAAGATCGATGCAAGGAAAACTCCATGTATATTCCTAGGCTATGGAGATGAAGAATTTGGATATATAATATTCGATTCGAAGAAAAAGATGGTCATCAGAAGGCGAGATGTAGAGTTTCTTGAAGACCAAACAATTGAAGACATTGAAAAGCCTAAGATGTCTTCCAATTCCAGTACCGACAGAAATCCAGACCCAACACCAGCATAATTTGCCACAGATAGGGTGCATGATATTTCAGAAGCAGAATTAGAGAAGACATATGGGAATGTCGAGTATGGGGAGACACAACCCACTCCATCGGAAGTTATTGAAGAGAGTGTTGAGCAGAGCGACTGCAACCCGCTCCACTAGAAGCTACAAGATCATCCACAGATTTGGATGATGACATATCTCCTGAAACTAGTGGACCTCAGACAAAAAGATCTGAGCGAGGTAGGATTCTATCAACCAGATATCTGTGATCCGAATATATTCTGCTTACTGATGATGGAGAGCCAAAGAGTTTCCCACAAGGCAAGAAGTCAATTAGGAACAAATGGGTGAAGAAAAATAGCAACATAAGAGTACTGTGCAGAGACACGGTGAAATATGATGTGCAGAGATACAACCGACATGTCAATAAAAAGTGGCAATCGGGACAAGCTAGAGCTGTGCAAATCGGGATACTTGTGAGATGATAATTATTTCATATGCAGCTAGAGGGGGGTAATTGTAGAATCCAGCTGCATTGCACCTCCAATACAACTTTCGGTAGATGATTTTCTTTTTTAAAATTATGGTGCAAGCTTCCAAATTACCTTTAGGTGATTTTGTTGTTTTGTAGACTCTTAATTCATATATTCTCCTATAAATAAGTAGCTCATTTGAGAGCTCAAATCATCACAACAAGTAAGCTCCAAAGCAAGAGAGCTTGGTAGAGAGTGTAGTGTAGTTAGTGTGTGAGGTTTTTTGTATAAGTTTTGTAATATTTGTAAATTTTGTTCAAGTAGTAATATGAAGTATTTATTTTCACTCTTCAGTGATCAGAGAATCACAACAAATAGACACCACATCGTGTATAGGATCAGACATACTATGTCGAGTATGGAATCAGTATAGGTGCAGCTTCATGACCGTTATTGCGGATAGGGCAACTTGTGGAGTGCTATTGCCCGAAAATAAGATCTACGAAGTCACCCAACTGTGTATGATGGGCTGTCGTGGACGTTAATTGCGAAACATGATAGAATGTTAGGATCCAAATTCCACATTGATTAAATAGAACAATTTAAATAATAATATAAATCTATGGACTCTCATCCGATTTTTGAGAATTTGTTTGATTCATGAGTTATGTAAGTTGTAACATAATAATTTTTATTCTCCCTCCCGCATTAATTTCGTTGCTTTTCTCAACAGCCAATTACTCCAAAATTTGGAAAAAAAATTCAGAACTTGTCACCAATTATTTATGTGTAGAATGGTGTGTACTTTAATGTCTATTTATCATTTTTCATTAATACTATATGATACATCTATTTAATCGCGTCTACAATATCATTTCAATACATAATATTTTATGATTTTGTTAGTAATTATTTGTTAAAAAAATATTGATTGATCCATTACGCAAGTCCCTCATAAGTTGATTGGTTGGTTATCCTGAAAATTAGTGATTTCATAATTATTAATTCATGTATGATAATAAAAAGGAATTAAGATTCAGTATTAGATGAATTTATGATGCCCATTGAATCAATTATCAAGAGATACTATGAAATTATTTAATGCTGATACTAAATCTTCGATAATAAAAAAAAATTAATAAATAAAAAATAAAAAAAAAAGGGAAAGTTAAAACTCTTGTAAGTTATTTCACAAGTCCTTATTGAAACTACATCCTTAAGACTGCGCATCCAACTCCTACTTGATAAATATAAATGCATAGCAAGAGTTACAAAATCATAAAATACAAGTAACAGGGCAGTGCATTACAATCATTAATTCATCTTCCATCATCAAACACAACCAGTTGTACGTTGTCTTTGATGCTATCATATCCAGCTGTGTTACTGCTGCTACCATCACCAAATTTGTAAGCATTGGAGGGATTCTCAGAAAGCAAGTATTGTTTCTCTTCAGGATTCAATTCAGATTCAGCAGGAGCAGCACTATTTTCCCACGGATGTTTATTCATCATCCTCAACGCTTGTAGTTCCATTGCCACTTCCCTCATTGTAGGTCTTTCCTCCCCTTTCAATCTTAAGCAGCTTGCTGCTAGCTCTGCCACTTCTTCCACCTGTTCCTCATCGACATTAATGCCATCTCTTATGATATTTTTATCAAGAATTTCAAATAAAGCATTCCCTTTCAATGAAGAAAGAAAATAGTTAGCAAGACTTCTTTCTTCCTCTGGCCTGTCAAACAGAAGTGCTTTCATTCCAGTCAGCAGCTCAACAAGAACAACTCCAAAGCTGTACACATCACTTTTCTCTGTTAATTGGCTTGTTAGCAAGTACTCAGGGTCTAAATACCCTAGGGTTCCTTGCACCATTGTTGATAATTGAGTTTCATCAATTGGAACCAACTTCGATGCTCCGAAATCAGACACTTTTGCAGTGTAATTTTCATCCAAAAGTATGTTGGTAGACTTGATATCTCTGTGAACAATTGGAGTGGAAGCTGCAGAGTGCAAATATGAAAGCACGTCTGCAGTTTCTGCTGCTATCCTTAGCCGTATTTCCCAAGAAATTTCTGGAAACTTGTGTGTGTTATGAATGTGTTCAAAGAGTGTGCCATTGTTTACAAATTCATAAACTAGTAAAGGCACCTCTGTCTCTAAGCAACAACCCAATAGCCTGACAACATTCCTGTGATTGATTTGCGAGAGCACAACCACCTCGTTGATGAACTGTTCGATTTGGCTTTGATCAACTAATAAGGATTTCTTTATGGCAACTGCAGTCGCATCTGCTAAAAATCCAATAAATACAGTACCAAAGCCGCCTCTGCCAATGATTCTATCCTCGGCATAGTTGTTGGTCGCTTTCTTGAGTTGTTCAGCAGTGAAGATTTTTGCTGTATCGGAAGATCCGCTTCGTCTGGAGAGCTGCTGTTGCAAAAGAAAGCCACCATTCTGCTGAAAGAATTTCTCTTGAAGTCTGATGAGCTTTCTTTTCTTCAACATCCAGCAAACCCATGAACTACTCGCAAGCAAAACCACAAAGAATATGCCAAGAGCTGGTTGAAGAGCAAATCAAAAAATGTCAAGTGATTTTTAAAAATAATCGAACACATAACACAGGCGAAAACAGAGTTCATTTAATTAAAAGATAGAGATAAATGTAATGGCTCAATAATATACTCACCAAGAGCGACCTTAGTTACTGGGAAGAGATTACGCGTGCAGCCATTTTTGCCTTGTCCGTCCCCATGGTTCCCTTTAGGGCATTTACATGTAAAACTGCCTTCTGTGTTTACACATTCATGTGTACAATTATGGCGCTTACTTTCGCATTCATCAATGTCTGCAAATCAAAGTTAAAAACTTAGTAAATTGAAATGTTGGAAGAGATCAAAGTACAGTCCCTACTGATCAGATGTTTAATCTTTTGAGGAATTTATTTCCTTTGTATTCTCTCTCCTTTTTTTTTTCTTCGTTATCTAGAAAGTCAGGGATAAAAGCAGGTTAGTTAGGGGGTGGTATATCATGTGTCGGGTGTATATGTCATATCTCTCACAGCAGTTGGGTCACAACTGTGTGGGACCCAGCTGCTGTGAGAGAGATGACATATACCCGGCACATAATATAATTTTCGTTAGTTAGGCTGCATAAGGCATCACATAGATAATTACTTGGCCCGTAGAAAATTTGAAATTAGGACTTTAGGTCAATTTGGGATATTTTCAATTTTGAGAAAATTTAGACAAATTGATCGTATCGAAATATATTTGGACGATATGAAAGATTTTTAGATCGTCAAATTGATGATAAATTAACAAGATTTGAAGCAATTATGGGGTTTTTTTTTTCGAAATTATGATTTATGTCTTAAAAAATTTAGATTTTTTTGAGATAAAGAGATAAATTTTATAAAAGTAGAGTAGGTGTAAAAACCGTAACCATAACAGTTAAGAATTCAAAGTGACTGTGATTTTGACATCGGAAATGGAGTAAATCTTTGGTGCAACAGTGGTATGGATGACGTGGTACCACCAACCAATTAAAAAATAACATTTTTAATTTTCTTCCTATTTTTTAGTTGTTTTTTGACTTTTTAGCACGCGTGGCAAATGATGATTGGCTTGTTGCATGGATGACGTGGTACCACTGTTGCACCAAAGATTTTCCCTCGGAAATGGCATAAAATGGAGAGAAAACAACAGCGATTTTGACACACTACCTTAACTCCAATGATTTGGGGCTAGGGCTGCCAATACGACGCTAGGCATTGCATTTTAGAACAGTGAATAGAATTACCTTGGCAACCATGGGAGAGGTATGGATTCCCTTCGTACCCACTCTTGCACCTGCAGAGATACTCATAATTATTAATGTTATGACAGCTGGCATTTTTACTGGATATTGTGCCATTTTCTGTTATTGCCCAATCAAGTACCACAGGAATCTCTTGTGAAAAATTGGAAAGAAAATTGGACGAGAAATTGAACTCGTTTTGTTCAACAACGAACGCATAGGTGCATGGATTAAACCCCGACGAATTAGCGGATTTGAACACCGACGAATTAGTAAAATTGTCAAAGCTGTATGCTTCTAATTCGATTTGTGTTAGCCCTTTAGGGATGTCTATCTGGCAACATCCAATGCCCGTGCAAGATCCATTGTTGACATCCTCAAAGCGGTCACAGGAGGACATGCACCCGGCTTTGTATCTCTGATCACCTATGAAACCCTTAATGTAGCCTTTGCTGGCGCAGCCAATGACAGTGAACTTGTTCTGGGTGTTTGATATATTGAATTTGATCAAAGAGAGCTCTGCATCGTTACTCTTATTAGGTAAATAAGTGCCATTTTTGTCGTAGCAGTCACGTGCTACGAAGTTAGGGACCTGCAGCTGACCGTCGATGGTTATATTTGTAACTCGAATATTAGACGACCTTAGAAAAGCCGTGGATTTAGAATTAGAGGGGCTGCTGCTACAGTTGATTAAGAAATCTTTACTCAGATAGCAACCAGATCTTGTACCGAATGGATATGGGATCTCGATGTCACCACATTTTGTCTGGCAGTCACCTACAGGATCGGCTTCAGTACAAGCTACTGCTAATAGCAGCAGCAGCAGCAGCAGCAGCGTGAGCAGTTGGAAAGGCATTTGATTCAAATCTCAATTATCTCACAAAAGTAAAGCCTTTCTCTCTTTATTCGTCCAACTGCTAGCTAAATTTTCTGTAGATTATTATTATTTTTTATTGATGTATAAATAGAAGGAGACAGAGACTGGGTCACAAGTGACGAGTGACGACTACGCATTTTTTTTTTTCAAAAGACTTTTGGTTAACGAGGAATGTCTGTGTCCTCCTATATATTATTAATTGACTCATTGGTAGGAGTGATAACTTGTGCCTCCTAAGACACTTTTAAGTCATTTAGGGATTGAGAGAACAGTCTAAACGTTGTGAGAGCGCGTACATGGTATGGTAGCATCAAACTTTTTTAGTTTTTAAAAATATTAAATAAATAGGATTTTATTAAATTCAATAAAGAAGAGACACAAATTGTGTATGAAAATATTTAAAAACTTTTAATAAGTTCAATTTTATATTCAAAATTACAATTAATATAATAATTCATACTTTTTATGTGTAAATTTATATATTGACTAGAACTTTTGGCTAGAATATATAAGAGGTATATCAAAGTAACATTAGGCTATTGTAGTTTGATAATACGTAGACTGCGTCCTTAAATATCGTAAAAGGAAATGTATCATACGTTTATATTTAATTGATTCATTGATGGGAACAAATATTGAAAAATAGCATTTTTAAGTCATCCAAGAATTGAGTGCGGATAAATGATGCCATCATACTTCCTCATTTTAAAAAAATAAATAAATTAATTAATATATAGGAGTTCTACGAAATTTAACAACACATATTACATAATCATTGATTAGTTGCAATTGATACTTCTAATGTAACAAAGACTTTTAGTAAGCCAAGTAAAGTTCTCTCCTTCTCGCAGCCTGGGCTTTTTCCCTTCGGAATCCAACAGCATCTTCATTTCATATTGGTAAATTTGGATTTGGAAGCTTATTCTTTTTTTTTTATTCTTTTTTTTGTGGGTCTGCTGTAATTGTTTTAAGTCACTTTAATTTGGGTTCCAATTAGGTTATATTAAGATTACATAATTCTAATAAAAGTTACATAATCTCCCTTTGGATCTTTTTCATTTTTCACTCATCTATATCGAGGTTGAATGGAGACTAAATCTAATTATGAAATACAAATTTTGTGTTATTAATTTTTTTTTTTTACACAAAATATATATATTTATAATGATTGATTTTAATCCTATTAATTTCCTTTTTTCATCCCGTGGTCCTGAATTGCCCTAAAATAAACGTATGATCGCCTTGGATTTGGGTGAAGAAACACGTTTTCCAAAAAGACCAAAAGTAAGTCAATTTGTCCCTTGGCTGGCTACTTTTCTTTCCTTGTCCTCCTCTAACTCAGAGAGAGAGATGAATATTCTTCAGTGAATGGGACATATCACTACTTTTCCAATACTAGAAAATTTGGAAGTTAAAGAAACGATTATCGGTTGCCCTCTCTGTACGTTGAGAAAACAAATCCCTTATCTTCGAATTTTTGCCTTTTGTAGTCATAATAGTAAATTTTAAAAACAATTTTGATTTTTTATTTTAAACGCAAAAGCATCAAAATTTGATACTGAGCAAGTTTTTATGGATTACAATTAACATTATTCGTTGACAAAATTATTAGTGTCCTGTTGGGTCCAACGATGCCAAGTCAAGATAGGAAGAAAACACGATTCAGTTGGTCGATTTGATTTATTTTAATCTTTTTGACGGTTATTTTTCGTTCCAGAGATAATTCGGGAAAAAATAATATTCGAATAAATCTCCCTCAAACAGTGAATTTGTTTGATTTATTGAGAACCAAATGCAAACTTAGCAGACAGAAAGAAAACACACAGATAAACAAAGGATTTAACGTGGTTTAACGGAATGGATCCAACCTACGTCCACGGGCACAAGGGAAAATGAAACTTTTATTACTGACTCGGGTATGACCGACCTCTTTTCTTTCTCTAGCTCGAGGTTTTTTTCTATCTATTACAAGTTACAAGTGCTTTTAGAATAAAATTGATCAACCCTCTACAATGAACTCTCAACCCCTTTATATACTAAGTCAAATTACAATGTTTTGCTAACTTCTTGACGTCACCCATGTTACCAAGTCATTATTATTTAGGCTCTCTTCCTCAATCATCCTATGGATTATAGCTCGGTCGTCTGATACCTCCACGACCTGCCACCTGAATCTCATTAAATTACTTATTCTTAGTAATTGTTACAAGTTATTCCCATGTGTCTACCGGTATTCCAACTACTCCCACATGATAGCGTGTGTCAGTTGATAAGTGCACGGAAGTGTACTTAGAACACTGCTAACTCGGCTTTATTATCATATATTTTAATCTTAATTAGAGTCATTTTGTGCTTTGTTATTAGGAAGCAATGAAACAAGAAGAATGAAGCAAATGCATATGTTTTGGGACCATACAAACGCATCGGAAGCCCGTGGGAGCATCAAAAACAGGACGCGCATAACCAGTGAAGAAACTCATTGGCGCCGCGGCGCCCAACTTCTTGGCACCGCGGCGCCTGCGCACTCTCCATACAACATGGCCACAGCTTTGGCGCCCCAGCGCCTAAAGACCAGCGTCGCGGCGCCCCGGACGCCCCAAAACCCTGATTTTTGACGTCTTTGATGCGTATTATGATTCTGAGGCCTCCCTATATAAAGCCAACTTCGTCCAAACCCTAAAGGGAGGGATAATCAGAGAGAAACAAGAGAGAAACATACAACAAAGAGCTACAAACACAAAATCAAGAGAGGAGAACGAAGAACTTCAAGGAAACCATGACGTCTCTCTGATCTATCAAGGCTGTATCTATTTCTTCCATGGAGAACTAATCTCATAGGCAAAGCTAATGATGAATCTTGTATCTAAACTTCTTATATTTATGTTGTTGGTTCATAGAAACTCTTTTAACGTTTAATAAAATTGATGGTTGTTATTCTTTATTATTTTACGATTTATGAACCCAAAGACTGTGTTTTGTCAACTCCCATATAGATCTAGTCATGCTTCTTCTATGTGTGATTTGTGAACCCAGTTGTGACTGGTAAAGTTATTTTATGTGTTGGTCTTCTGCTGCAGTATTACCTGAGGGTATATTATCGATGTTAGATAGCTCGTAATGATGACTTTTGTGTGCTGTTAACATAGAGAAAATAATCATTGATTAACTTAGAATTGAATATGCGTAGAATTGAATATCCTCCGACTGTTGGTTTGGGATGTGAAACTTTCAGTTGAGTAATAACAAGAATCAATAAATGAATATAGGAGTTTGATACCAGAGGGATTCCTGATGTTTTGCCATATCTCTCTACTGATTTTCCTAAGTATTTATCCATAGTTTTTACTTTACTTTATCAAATCAATCTATTTCTTTAAATAAGTTATTGCTAAAGCTTTTGTTTCAGTAAATTAGCTCCTATAACCATCTCTATGAAGGAATCGACACCCAATTATACTGCGATAACCGTAAGCAACCGCAAGTACTTTTTGGGCGTAATCAAAATTTGGCGTCGTTGCCGGGGAGACGGTTTACAAGCAAAAAGATCAAGTTTGCTTGGTCAAACACGAAGCGGTAACTTCGTTCCATCTTATTTTTTATTTTTTATTAGTTATTATTTGCTTATTTATTTTATTTTAGTTTTAGTTTTAGTTAGATTTTAATTTGTAGTTTACTCTTTTTATTTATTTATTTATTGTTTATTTTTGTTTCTCGTATTATTTGTGTTGAAGTGCATGCCTAGACTTAGGGATTAGTTGGGTAGAATTGCTAGAATAGAAAAGGAAGATTCAGAGTTAGACTCATACTCTAACAATATATTTGAAAATCATTTTGCCACACCCTCCGCATCTAGCACACACATTATGAGTGAGTACGAGAGACCACCCATGGGGACTTTTGAAGAGTACCTCCACCGAACTCGCACAGCTACACCTTCATGCATAATGTTTCCTCCTAATGCACCCCACATAGATTTTAAACCTGGGATGATACAATATCTCCTAACTTTTCACGGTTTAGAGAGAGAAAATCCTTATGTGCACATTAGAGAGTTTGAAGAGGTAGTAGCAACCTTTCATGACCAGTTTGGAACCACTGACACAATTAGACTTAAGTTCTTCCCATTTACCCTTAAGGACAGAGCTAAGAGCTGGTTGTATTCTTTAAGACCTAGGTCAATAGGATCATGGGGGTGAGATGACACATGTATTCTTTAACAAATACTTCCCACACCATAAAACAAATGCCTTGAAAAGACAAATATCCACCTTCTCTCAGAGAGACAGTGAAACCCTTTATCAAACGTGTGAGAGATATAAGGAGATGTTAGCTAATTTCCCTCACTATGGATATGAGAGTTGGCTCTTAGTAAGTTATTTTTATGATGGTCTAACCTCTAGAGAGCGCCAGTTTATTGAGACAATGTGTAATGGTGAGTTTATACAAAAGGACCCTGATGAGGCATTCGAGTACTTAGATGACCTAACTGAAAAATCTCATACTTGGATTGGACCTAATGTCATAGATAGCACTGATATGACACACACTACTCCTTCTGGCAGAGGCATACACCACTTCAAGGAAGATGATAGTCTTAGGGCATAAGTTGAGCTATTGACTAAAGGGTTAGGAGCCTTAAAAGCTAGAGATAACAAGACTATGCATGCAGCCGCCCACCTAGAACCCCAAAACTGCCCGGTATATGGTTAGATGAGGGGAACATATGGGGAAAAATGTCATACCCTAGGGACGCACCAGAAGCCTTATACACCATATTCAGACACATATAATCCTAGTTGGCGGAATCATCCCAATCTTAGTTGCAAACATAAGTCTTACCAACCTACCCAGACACCACAAACTATGAGTTACCGTGCCTCACAGTATTACACATCTGCCATTCCTAGGAATTCTTTAGAGGATACTGTGTAAACATTTGTGGAGGCCCATAAGACAATTTTGGAATCCCAGAATAAAACCAATCAAATGTTTGATTTGTTGATAGCTCATGTAGCCGAAGGTAATAGGATATTAAGAGTCAGATCTCTAAGTTAACTAATGTCCTGAGTGTGCAAGAAAAAGGCAAATTCCCATCTCAAGCTCAACCTGATCCACAAGGGCAACACATGGCACATGCTAATAATGAGGTAGCCAATATAAAAAGTGTTAATGCCATAATCACTAGGAGTGGTAAGGAGGTAGGTATGAAGGACATTTCCAACACTGTAGGTGCCACTAAGGATAACAGTGAAGATACTCCTCAAGCAGAATAAGAGACACACTTCTAAGTTAGAGTACCTTTTCCTCAGTCACTTAGGCCTACAGTGAGAGAAAAGCAAGTAAAGATCATTCTTCCGTTGTTACATGTGATAAACAAGTTCCTACTTATGCGAAGGTTTTGAAGGATCTATGCACCATAAAGAGAAAACATAATGTCAAAAAGACTACTTTCCTAACAGAGAAGGCTAGTGCAGTAAATGAACAGAGGACCCCACCAAAATATAAAGATCTGGGCTGTCCTACTATCACTTGTTATATTGGCACACATGAGTTTGGTCAAGCATTATTAGATTTAGGAGCTAGTGTTAATCTCATGCCAAATTCGATCTATGTGTAGTTAGGGCTTGGTGAGATTAAACCTACATCAGTGGTTTTACAGTTAGCTAACCGATCCATTAGAGCCCCACAGGGAGTAGTTGATGATGTTTTAGTGCAAATTGATAAATTCTACTACCCCATTGACTTCCTAATTTTAGACACGCAGTCCGTGGTTAACACTGAGTCGAAAATTCCACTCATCTTAGGTAGACCTTTTTTCTTGTTACAGCTAATGCACTTATTAATTGCAGGAATGGTCTCATGAAGTTGACATTTGGAAACATGACAATGGAAGTGGATATCTCCCATGTTGAGAAACAACCACGAGAAGATGACGATTGTCATTACACATACATGCTAGATATAGTCTTACCTGTAACAGCCTCTACACACCATACAACTAACTCTCATGAGCTGGACGTGATCCCAAAAACCGTAAAATAAGGAAAAGAAAGGTTAGTACTTAGTTAAAGACAATACCTGGGAATTTAAAAATGAGGTTGAACCAATTGATAAAATCTCAGCCATCAGTCGACCCTAGCGGATCAAAGCATCCACTGCCACAGCTAGACACAAATTCTATCTCATGTCTTCATCAGTTCACTATATGGAAGCCACCATGAAAACATTAAGTGGTTATGTATGGCTAAAGACATTAAACTTAGCGCTAGCGGAGAAGCAACCTTTGCATCTGCATTTATTTATTTATTTTATTTACTTTAGTTTTATTTTTATTGTGTGCTAATTGCATATTTTATTTTTATTGTTTGCATAAAAGTATTTATGCAGGTTTTAGCACAATCTACACAGCCACACAACTAAAGTCTTATCAGCAGAAACTCGATCAACTCTGCGCCTGGTAGTGTTGTTCCTTAATCATTTTTCTTTACATTTATCTTACATTGAGGGCAATGCAAGCTTTAAGTGTGGGGGTGTATGCATGCGCATGATATTACCTGTTATTAAAAAATAATAATTTTATTTTGTTTTCTTTATTTTTAGTCCTTAATAGTTAAACATAACTCCAATGATGATATTGTTTTCTTTAGAGTGAAATCTTAGAAATGATAAGTTCTTTAATGTACTTTTATGTGATACTTTCAGTAGTTGATCTAGGTTAGACTCGTAACCACTTAATTATAGTTTTTTAGCAGTGAAAGCCTGTGTAGTTGGCAAAGTGACTAGTTAAAAAAATTACATGTCGATGAATGACCGTTTGCTTAGATGTCTATTCTGATTTGCTTGTGTTATGATGTGTGGTATGGTTAAAAAAAATAAACTCTCGAAAGAAAGAAATTAAACCACCTATAATCGATAAGCGTGAAGCTACTCATGGACGAGTATTACGACCACCATGAGGAGAAATGCTACCTTAAAGGGTATGTGTGTTGCAGAAAAAGAAAAGAAGAAAAAAAAAGTTGAAAAAAAAAGAAACAAAAAGAGACAAGGAAATGAAAATGAAAATGATACCATACTAAGCACAGAGAGGCAATTACAGAGCATAATTGAGATATCTAGGTTGGTTTGACCCATCAGATCCCAAATTTTTAAACGAAATCATTGAGTTTGCTTACCTAGGAATCAAGCTGTGAATGAACCTTTACACACACACACACAATGTGAGTCTGGCTTAGATGATTTATTCAAAGACTTGGATTTGAGTTACGTTGTGTACTTTGAAAGTTCTCTGGTTTCATTCCTAGACATTCATTGAGGACAATAATATGTGTAACTGTTGGTACTATTTCGGTTTGTTATTTTCATTTTATTGTTTTTGCATGATTGCATGTGTTTTAAATGACGTTTGTGGGTGTCATCGCGATAAGCCATCACGAGACTATAACTCGTCCACTAGGGACACATAGGGGTTTAAAGGCTTGTTGCATATGCTAAATGCAATCGTGATCCCTACGAAAGTGGCTTAGATAGATTTATTTATTTAGTTCTTATTTTATTTTACGCTTGAAATGCTAGGAACTTGCAATAAGCTGGTTGGGGGTTGTGATAAGTGCAATAAAGTGTAATTAGAACACTGCTAACTCGGCTTTATTATCATATGTTTTAATCTTAATTAGAGTCATTTTGTGCTTTGTTATTAGGAAGCGATGAAATAAGAAGAATGAAGCAAATACACATGTTTCAGGACCATACGGACGCATCGGAAGCCCGTGGGAGCATCGAAAACAGGACGCGCAGAACCAGTGAAGAAACTCACTGGCGCCGAGGCGCCCAACTTCTTGGTGTCGCAGCACTTGCGCACTCTCCATACAACATGGCCACAACTTGGGGCCCCAGCGCCCAAAGACCAGCGCTCCGGATGCCTCAAAACACTAATTTTTGACTTCTTTGATGCGTATTATGATTCCAAGGCCTCCCTATATAAAGCCAACTTCGTCCAAACCCTAAAGGGAGAGAAAATTAGAGATAAACAAGATAGAAACATACAAAAAAGAGCCACAAACATAAAATTAAGAGAGGAGAACGAAGAACTTCAAGGAAACCATGACGTATCTCCGATCTGTCATGGTTGTATCTCTTTCTTCCATGGAGAACTAATCTCCTAGGAAAAGCTAAAGATGAACCCTTGTATCTAAACTTCTTATATTTATGTTGTTGGTTCATAGAAACTATTTTAACGTTTAATAAAATTGATTGATATTCTTTATTATTTTACGATTTACGAACCCAAAGACTGTGTTTTGTCAACTCCCATATAGATCTAGTCATGCTTCTTCTATGTGTGATTTGTGAACTCAGTTGTGACTGGTAAAGTTATTTTATGTATTGGTCTTCTGCTGCAGTATTACCTGAGGATATATTATCGACGTTAGATAGCTCGTAATGATGACTTTTGTGTGCTGTTAACATAAAGAAAACAATCATTGATTAACTTAGAATTGGATATGCATAGAATTGGATATCCTATAACTATTGTTTTGGGATGTGAAACTTTCAGTTGAGTAATAACAAGAATCAATAACTAAATATAGGAGTTTGATACAAGAGGGATTCTCGATGCTTTGACATATCTCTCTACTGATTTTTCTAAGTATTTATCCATAGTTTTTACTTTACTTTATCAAATCAATCTATTTCATTATATAAGTTACTGCTAAAGTTTTTATTTGAGTAAATTAGCTCATGTAACCATCTCTCTGAGGAATCGACACCTCAACTATACTGCGATAACCGCAAGTACTTTTTGGGCGTAATCATCAGTCAGTAAGCTTCAGCTCTGCTCTGTCTCATCAGCCGCTGGCCTACTTTTATTCTCATCAATGCTTGGGAACCCAAACTTCCATCTAGGGCTTACGTCATCCGGACTTGAACATAATGTCATTACCCCGACCTACCTCATCGGGTCAGAAAGTTGAGATGATCAATTGTAAACTGAAATGATCGACCTGGCCCACCAGATCGGATCAGTGCTGAGTCATTCACTCTCCTCATTTTCCCTAAATGTCTTTCCACCTCAGGTCAAACATCAAGTGTAAACTAACTCTGGTCTTCTTGTCGGGCTGGATGCCTATGCCTCTTAGGCCGAGCCTCTTGTTCAGTAAGTGGAAATCTCTTATATACCATTCTTCATACTTCTGCTTTTCTCGGGTCAGGAAATCATCATCAACATATGCCTCTAGTTCTTGATATCAACGAATCTGTGAGTTGGTACCGGGAACTATAATGGTACGGTGCCGACCGTCCCCCAGTCTTCAGGTCAAGATCTTGCATACGGCCGATGAGTCTTATATTGGTGACGGTTGCTTCACTGAACGCTTCTCTCGGGCTTTTAAATCATCCTTTGGGAATCATGTTACCATCATTGTCTCTTTTAAATGCCCGTCAGATCGTTCTAGGGTTTACCCGCTTCGTCTCCCCAAGACGCCACATGTCATGCTCCCGTGGCTTGTGCCCTAAACCAAATGTAATTGGATAGTTGGATGGCGACTGGAAAATCGTTCTAATCTCATCCCCCTACTTAAAATTCAACCAGTGATACCCATGTCACACGTGGCACTGATCCGGGCCGCTTGTCTCAATCCAATGATCAAGATCAACGTGAGCCGACTATTTAAAGGCCAATCACATGTCATTATCCTCTTTTAGAAAAATTGCCTTCTTCAAAGAACTTTAAAACCCTTTCCCGTTAATTGCAACTTCGGTCCTCCACCATCTTCATCAGCATCTCAGAACCACCAAGTAAGTTCTTCTCTGTACACCCTTCTTTTTGCTTTATATTTCCTTCATTATGTGTTGCTATGAATGCTTGTGTTTGTGCTCTGATTTATGGGGATGATTGCGATAATGGTGGGATGAGAGTGGGTTTATTTATGTAGGTTTGTGTATGTGTGTGAGTATGATATTTCTGGGTTTTTTGGGAATGAAGGGTTTATGTTTCTAGGTTTTGTACGTGGTTGATTTTGGTTTTTTTTTTGGAAGACTTACTATTTTGCCATTGCTAGGGTGTTAGAGCTTTCTAGAGTTAGCCATTTTGATAGTGATGAGGAATAACTATAGATTTAATATGCTTTACTAACCGAAATTATGAACTGAATTTCCGCCTCGAGTCATGTCTTGATAGGTATGTATGAGTTTGAGTCTGAGTCTGAGTCTGAGTCTCTCATTCCCCTCGAGGTCCTGCCTACAACCCCGCCCCACACAAAACCATACACAACTCGGGATCAGATATTCATAGCGACTATGATACCACTCCGACTGTTTCAGAAGAGAACAACCAATCTTACCACATACGGGTACCCCGACCGAGATAATTCATACCGGGATTGACTTTGCGAACCTTTACATGGGTCGAGCTTCAGTAATCACCGAGACCAAACTAGAGAAATTAAGGGAAAAGTTTGATATTCCGAAGGATATCAGCCTAGTTGTTCCGATGGATTGGTCAAGCTGTTAGGGTTGGTGCTCGGAGCGCTAATTCGGATCGTATTTATGTCTGATTCATGAATACAAATAATTCTTTTTTTCCATAATATTACTTACTTGACGGTAGCACCTCTTGTTTTTATATACGTATTCGATCTAATTACGATTAGATTGAAACTAAATCTGATTTAGTGATATGTATATATTAGACAAAGATCCCATGATTTACAACGTAGTGCGCATTTACAACATAGTTTATAATTGACATTGGGAAGCGTCACTATAAGTTGTATATTCTCAAATAAAGTTCCTGGTCAAGATCTACTGACATGGGTCGGTTAGTAAAATCCGCTGAGACCAGTACATGTCGTATATCGAGACTTGGTCCGATGGTTTATCCCAATGAACCATGAGTCTTGAGAGAGTCGTATAGACGTGTAGGTATTTATTTGATAAACACCGAATGACTCAATGAAGATTTCCTAATAGATGGTACACCATCGTCAATAGGAATATTCTCAAGTCAAGTAGCACAGTAGTCATTCGACTTGCGATATCACTGTGGATATATGAGACATCCTCCCCACTTTGATGGCGGTCATGTCACTAATCTTTTAGATCAGACCTCTGCTTGCTCGTTAGGTGTGGACTGATGCTCATGATATCCTGTGAGTATCAGACAA